>JAWDGP010001802.1:0-75000 GCA_033675545.1 Elysia crispata
GAATAGGCCTTTAAGAGTTCTAAAAGGTTGTGCAGAGCAATTGTCCGGCGTCCCTGTAAAATTTTTAATAATTATGTCTCTTAAGTAGTGTACAGTACCAGAAGTATGGAAAACATCTCGTATTGTTTCAATGCCTACCCCCCCCCCTTCCCCCCCAAAAAAAAAACAACAAAAAATTATGTAAATGACATGAATCATTTACATCCTGTCGCTCTAACATCTTGCGTTTTGAAAGATTTTGAAAAATGCATTATGTCTCATATTAACAAAATCGTTGGTAATTTCTTGGGTCCTTATCCACATGCTTACAAAGCAAAAAGAGGTGTAGATGACACAATTATATATATATATATGCACACTCAGACAAACCTGGGACAAGTATTCGCGTTTTGTTTTATGACATCTGCAGCGCATTTAACACCATTCAAACACATTTATTATGTGAGAAGATAATAAAAATGGAGGTTTATCCATTTCTTATTCCTTCGGTTCTGGATTACAGTATCTTACTTCTAGGTCACAGTTTGTTGGATGAAGCCCCACATTAACGTCTAATACATTCAAACAAACACTCGGGCCCCGCAAAGAACAGTTGTATCACCTTTTGTTTTCTCTATACATACATCAGGCTGCAGATCCGAACATGCTGACTGCATTATTGACAAATACGCAGAAAGACACTGTGCGAACAGGACTTATTACAAATTATCAAGATTTTAACTATAAAGAAGAAATAAACTCTTCCGTTGACTGTTGTGATAGGAATAGTCCTAAATATAAGGAAAACTAAAGGAATAGTGATCGATTTCCGTAGACAAGAGAATAACCCTGATGCTATAATAAGCTTGATTAAAAAAAAAAGACCTAGAACGACGAGTGGGAACTTTTAAATACCTTGGCGTTGTTCTAGATAATAAATTTACGTGGAGAGATGATTTAGATGTAATTGTTAGTAAAATTAAAATAAGATTGTATTGTATTGAGGAAAGTCATGTCCTTTAACATCAATCCTAATGTGCTTCAAATATTTTACTCGTCAACGATCTGCAGTGTTTTTGTTTTGCCCTCATCTGTTGGGGAAGTAACAGGTAAAAAACAGAAAGAATAGACACATTGTTTTAACCACGTACGACAAACAAAATGTTAGAGGTCATAAAAGATCCCACGCATCCACTACATAAAGATTATGACTGCAGACAAAAAGAACGTAGCGGTAGGCACACAACGCTAAAGACAAGACAGCCAAATATCCAAACTTGTTTCTGCCAAAATCAATTACACGGTTGAATGATAAATGTAATAGGGGAACACTGGACAAGGCAAGTGTACATACTGCTGCTAGGCCTATGGGAAACCTAGTGCTTTATATATAAATGCAAAAAGTCATATTGATTCAAACATTTTTGAAAGTGCTGAGTTTGATGGTTGTTGTGAGAAGCAGCTCGAAGGAGAAATATAAAAAATGACTCCAGGACCAACTCCTACCCCCCTCAAACAAGCTCTTGCAACAACGCTGAAGTTGGTGGAGCGTTTGCGCTCAAAATAAAAAGGGGCAGAAAAACGGTATTCCAATTTGGAAATCTCTATCATTAGCATAATTCCGAGATGGCCGACGGTTAATTCTATTTTGGTAATCTTTATAACTAGCATAATTCCAATATGGCGGCCGGTTAATTCTATTTTAACAATCTCTATAATTAGCATAATTCCAATATGGCCGCAAATTAAATCTATTTTGGCAATCTCTATAATTAGCATAATTCCAATATGGTCCCCGGTTAATTCCAATTTGGAAATCTCTATAATTAGTATAATTCCAATATGGCCGCCGATAAATTCTATTTTAGTAATCTCTATAATTAGTACAATTCCAATATGGCCGCCGGTTAATTCTCTTTTAACAATCTCTATAATTAGCATAATTCCAATATGGCTGCCGGTTAGTTCTATTTTGGCAATCTGTATAATTAGCATAATTCCAATACGGCCGCTTTTTAATTCTATTTTGGCAATCTCTATAATTAGCATAATTCCAATATGGCCGACGGTTAATTCTATTTTAGTAATCTCTATAATTAGCATAATTTCAATATGGACGCCGGTTCATTCTTTTTTGGCAATCTCTATAATTAGCATAATTCCAATAAGGCCGCCGGTTAATTCTATTTTAGTAATCTCTATAATTAGTATAATTCCAATATAGCCGACGGTTAATTCTTTTTTGGCAATCTCTATAATTAGCATAATTCCAATATGGCCGCCGGTTAATTCTATTTTGGTAATCTCTATAATAAGCATAATTCTAATATGGCCGCCGGTGAATTCTATTTTGACAATCTCTATAATTAGCATAATTCCAATATGGCCGCCGGTAATTTTTTTTGGCAATCTCTATAATTAGCATAAATCCAATATGGCCGGCCGTTAATTTTATTTAGGCAATCCCTATAATTAGCATAATTCCAATATGGCCGCCAGTTAGTTCTATTTTGGCAATCCGTATAATTGGCATAATTCCAATATGGCCGCCGGTGAATTCCAAATAAATAGCATAATTTCAATATGTTCGATGATTAATTTTACTTCTCCCATCTCTATAAATAGTATTACTTCAATATTGCCGCCATCAATTCTAGTTTTTCAATCTCTATAAATAGTATTACTACAATATCGCCGCCAGTTAATTCTAGTTTTACCATCTCAATAAATAGCATAATTTCAATATGGCCGCCTGTTAATTCTGTTTTTACCATCTCTAAACATAGCATAATTTCAATATGGTCGATGATTATTTCTACTTTTCCCATCTCTATAAGTAATATTACTTCAGTATGGCCGCCAGTTAATTCTAGTTTTACCATCTCTATAAAAAGCATAATTTCAATATGGCCGATGATTAATTCTATTTTTTTCCATCTTTATTATAGTGTTTGTATCTCTATAAATAGCCAAATTTCAATGTATCCGCCGGGGAATTTAAAAGGCTTGGGCCGTAGATTCAAGGATGACAACATCAAAGCCGTTTCTACTAAAAGAGAACATAGATCTGAGGTCTAAGGAACAGAGAGCTAAATAAATAAATTTAAAGGAAAATAACTGAAAAAAACCTGATCCAAAACTAAGACAAAACGATGAACTCCACCCATAAATGACTCAAAATAGAAGAAAGGGCAATAAATGTTACATAAAAAAACCAAGCTGTAAAAAACCAATTTTAAACTTAAATAAGAAATGAAATAGGGCGGAAAACGGCAATCAGTGCTGTATTATCTGACATAACAGACCATAACAATTACACTTTGAAAAAAAAAAGACAAGCAGTGCACGGCATATTTTTTTTTTATATAAGAGACTCATAGCTAATGCTGAGAGCATTAAATTTTACTAACAAATAGTAAAGAGAGGATGAGATGGTGAACAGATGGACGGTACTTTAGCAGAGATAGAGAAAGAGAGAGAGAGAGAGAGAGAGAGAGAGAGAGAGAGAGAGAGAGAGAGAGAGAGAGAGAGTGAGAGAGGGAGGGAGAAACACGACAATTCGATACTACAGTGATGATATTTTAAAATTATGCTGGCATATGAAAATAAAAACACAAGAACTCGTTTCTACAGAGATGATCTTGTTTTACTATGCTGATTTATAGAAAAAGAAACACATGCATTCGATGTTATGTTAATTCATGGCGATAGAAACACTTGAATTCGGTTATACAGTGATAATGTTGATTTATTATGCTGGTTTATACAGGAAAAAAAAATCTAGAAATAGATTCTAAAGTAATGATTTTGTATTATTATGCTGGTTTATACTGATAGAAACACTAGAATTCGATTCTACAGTGATGATATTTTAATATTATGCAGGTTTATGGAGATAGAAAAAGTAGAATTTGATTCTACAGTGATGAAATTGTATTCTCAAGCTGATTTACAGAGATAGAAACGCTAGAATTCGATTCTACAGTGCTGGTTTTGTATTACTATGCTGGTTTATGGAGATAAAAAGCTAGGATTTGAATTTACAATAATGAATTTGTGTTATTACGTCAGGTTATAGATAAAGAAAAAATTGAATTCAGTTGTAAAAAGGGGAACTTGGTGTAAAGGGACGAAAATGATATTTGTGATTTGTCCTTTGAAAACAAAGATATAAGTTTCTATTTTAAGTAGAAATCTGACAATGAAGTTAGAAGTAAGTACAGCCTGATAATAAAGTACTATCTGTGAAAGAGACAGATAGATGCTAGCTTTCAATTTTATTGTGATTTAACATGCAAGTAGAGAGAAAGACATTTTTTCCCAGGTTGTGGTAGATGTAATCCACAAGTATATTTATTTTGTAGAGTGGTTAAAAGTAATACCAATTACTATTATAAAAATGACGGATGGTAGGCTCTGTACAATGAATTTAAATTACTTAATGAATACCATAAGCATTTACGTAAACTCTGATTGTAAATATTAGGAGGTATTCAAAACATGAACATTATTAAGAAAATAACAACAAAGATAGATATAAAGAGTGTTATACAGAGTTTATTCAGAGAAATGCAAATTATATAAATAAAAATAATTCTAATACACACTGTTTCCTAAAAAAATTACACAAAAGTATTTGATTCAAGAGTTAATTTCATCTCATTAAGACCTGGCATTGATTTTGGTAATCATCCAAATAGAACACACTTTACAGATTTATTTAAAAGTGAATTAAAACATTTTAAGAAAATCTTTCTAAAATTACAATTAACATAACTGAACAAATGTTTGTTGTTTTTTTAATCTACGATTAAACCTTTTACCTGTTTTCTCTCTCTCTCTCTCTCTCTCTCTCTCTCTCTCTCTCTCTCTCTCTCTCTCTCTCTCTCTTTATATATATATATATATATATATATATATATATATATATGTGTGTGTGTGTGTGTGCGTTAAACCTTGAGTAGACAGTATCTTTGATGAGCTCCTTTCTCTGGAACAAATTTTTTGAATATTTTCCAGCATTTTGACATAAGCTTGGCGACCAATCAGCAGTATTTGAACCCAAATCTTGAGATTTTTACCCAATGTAAGTTTTCAAGTGTTCAATTATGTGAGGCAGGCTGACAAAGTATCAACATTTTAAGAAAATTATTAAGCTGAGTATAATACTTCAGTTACTGTCATTTCCATAATCCATAAGTCACAAATTTTGTCAGACTATGTAAAACCCGTTGGATTATTATGCTTCATGTTCATTAAAATAGTTTTTATTCATAGTTTAAGGCCTTTTTGTATTGATTTATAGTGGCATTTGTGAGACCAATAAGGTGCTAGTTAAAATTTCTTTTGGAAAATCGCTTATGAAAAAGGCCTATTTTTTCTTGCCTCTAAGAAGAATAAAATTTCCCTTCATGTGGTTGTCACTAAAAAAAAGAATTCTACGTGTCAGACAGAAAAACTTTTACGTTCCACATGCAAGCTGTAGGGACCTGGTGTGGACCCATTCTCCATGGTCTTCAATGCCTCCATTATTTCATTTTCCATGAGGTCCAATTCATCTTCCAGTCTTCTCTTGTCTTTATAAAAGGTGAGTTGAAACTACAGGTATCCTTGAAAACAGGTTTGCTCTTTGCTCTAGTGATTTAACTTTTTTTCATAACAACTCCTAATTTCTTTAAATACTTTGCTCATCAGTAATTTTACTGTGTCTCTATCCCTCTTAACCAAACAGTGTATACAGTTTAAGATTGTGTTTTGTGTTTGTGTGTGTGTGTTCTCATTCTTTTATTCCAGCTCTAATTGGAGTCACTTTTGATCTCTTCATTTTGATCAGCCAATGATTCTATTGTGTATTTGATATTTCATCCTGAATGTTGTTCTTTTTAGAATCTTTTTTACACATCTTTTGTGCACAGCACTCCTAATCAAGATATTTTGTACATTTTAATTGGGCAGCAATGGCAGCTTTAGGAGATTACAATTAAACTCCCTAGGGAACACCTGCCAAGAGTCAACATGGGTTAGGTGTCAGGTACTTGCAGTTTGATGTAATTTAGCAGGAAAATTACCTTGGGTCACATCTTACTGACCTAGCATGTGTGGTGAAATTATTTTATTTACTCTACTTGCAAACTCTAATGGATAGGCTTTATCTGTTTTCATTAGTGTGATATACGTATTAATTCTATTTCTTGCAACTATATAGTTAGTATGGCCACACTAGGCCTCATTTGACCACTTGTTTAATCTGTTCTGCGTATCCTTTATAAAAGAGTTATTATAACAATAATTTTCAGACATTATGAAATGTAGAAATGCCTAACTGTGCAATGTTTTACACAACTTTCCATCGCTGGTTGTCCGTCTTAAGGAATCTTTAAGATTTATGTTTTTTTTTTTTTAAGATTAAAGCTATTTTAAGCTTCAGTCATTGAATATGTCTGTTTTTTGCTTCTTTCCATTCTTTGCTTCCAAAAAGTTTGGCATTGATCACATTTATCAAATGGCGTTCTATTTTAAACTTATCTGCATCTTATGCGTTTCATGCGTATTCTCTAAGATGATTGTTAAAAGAAATTATTACATTTTAAATGATGACTACGCAAAGATTTGCATGTCAGAGTTATTGTTGGGTGTTGTTCAGTAATCGTGACAGTACAAAATATTTGCAAGTTCTGGTGAGGTTGTGAGGCTTTGTGTATGTGGTGATATCTCGTGTATGAGCTTGGGTGAGCTAGTAATGTCAGAGTGAGCGTAGCTCTATCGCTTTGTTCGTTAATGCATAGAAATCCCTAACGGCAGTTGCTTTTTGTAGCACCGGTGAAGCACGGCTAGTTTTAACAGAAAGAGGGACTTGTGTTTCCCTGGTCTGTTTTTTCTTGATCTGGTTAGATGTATATTCGGAGTCAATTGTAGCATATTCCAAAGAACTTGCCTTCAAGTCAGTGGTTTTAGTTCTACCAAGACTCTCATAGGATTTCTATGAAAGTGAATGCGACTATTATTATTATTATTATTATTATTATTATTATTATTATTATTATTATTATTATTATTATTATTATTATTATTATTATTATTATTATTATTATTATTATTATTATTATTACTATTATTATTATTATTATTATTATTATTATCATCATCATCATCATCATCATCATCATCATCATCATCATCATCATCATCATCATCATCATCATCATTATTATTATTATTATTATTATTATTATTATTATTATTATTATTATTATTATTATTATTATTATTATTATTATTATTATTATTATTATTATTATTATTATTATTATTATTATTATTATTATTATTACTATTATTGTTATCATGTTGTTGGAGCTGTATACTTGATTGTTTATTGCCGCCTTGGCGTGAGAGTCCTCGACCAGTCATCTGCTGTCAGGTCTTGTTGACCCCTGGTACGACTTGCCATTCTTCTTGTCGCTGTGCTATACTACTACAGTCGTAAACCGTCTATTGTGAGCCTGTGGGAGCTATCTGTCCTCTTCAACCAGCCTGCTTAGCTTGTGTGAGCTGCTGTCTGTCCTCTTCAACCAGCCTGCTTAGCTTGTGTGAGCTGCTGTCTGTCCTCTTCAATCAGGCTGCTTAGCCTGTGTGAGCTGCTGTCTGTCCTCTTCAACCAGCCTGCTTAGCCTGTGTGAGCTGCTGTCTGTCCTCTTCAACCAGCTTGCTTAGCTTGTGTGAGCTGCTGTCTCTCCTCTTCAACCAGTCTGGTGAGCCTGTGTGAGCTGCTGTCTGTCCTCTTCAACCAGCCTGCTTAGCTTGTGTGAGCTGCTGTCTGTCCTCTTCAACCAGCCTGCTTAGCTTGTGTGAGCTGCTGTCTGTCCTCTTCAACCAGCCTGCTTAGCTTGTGTGAGCTGCTGTCTGTCCTCTTCAACCAGCCTGCTTAGCTTGTGTGAGCTGCTGTCTGTCCTCTTCAACCAGCCTGCTTAGCTTGTGTGAGCTGCTGTCTGTCCTCTTCAACCAGCCTGCTTAGCTTGTGTGAGCTGCTGTCTGTCCTCTTCAACCAGCCTGCTTAGCTTGTGTGAGCTGCTGTCTGTCCTCTTCAACCAGTCTGGTGAGCCTGTGTGGGTCTGTCTACCACTATTATCATTCTGTCTGCGGTCGACCCTGAAGTGGTCAGCCCGCCTATCGTGCCTACCTCCTTCCAGTGGGCATTTCCTGTCCTGACTGCCGTCTCCCCAGGTCAGTCCTGAGTGGCGTTCAGTTCAACCCTAAAAACTCTTGCAAAGTCCATCGTTTAATATCGTGCTCGTCGGATCGTCGTCTACGGATTATCACCGTTGGATCTTCGTCGCTAGATCGTCGTCGTGACTTAAAATATAAGAATAAGTTCCTGAACTGTTGTGTACACAAAGTCACCGTAGCCACGGGCCCTTAAGTGATATTCTTTTTGTAGTTGTGTGTTGGGTGTTTTCCTATGTATATCTAATTATGCACATACTCTCTGCGCTTTAACTTCCCCGTCTTTTCTTGTCTGTCTTATCCTGTCCTCTACTCTTACACCTTTATTTGATTATCTTTGATCATTAAAATACATCCTTGGAACTGCAACCCCTCGCTCTCGTTTGTTCCCTCCTTTTAGTTTGTTAAAATTATTCCTAACCCTTAGGTTTCCTCACTAACAATGATGAAGCTCATGTGTTTTCTGATAGCTATACAGATCGATGCTTCTTTACGTTTATTTATAAAATTATTCTCGATTTGCCCTTTGTTCTATAGCAGACGGCTATCGCATTATGTAAGAGTACAGTTGTCATAATTAACCGTGATGGAAAAATTGGATAATTAAACAAAAAGAAACAGAAAAGTCAATTTGAAAATCTTGAATATAAAGCCGGCGCCGCCTAATTCTTGGTATATGTCTTTGTGTATGTGTGTAGAGTGTATGGAAATGAGGAGGAGGGGGGTGCGAGAAGTTTCCCACACAACATCTATTAATGTTACTTTTTGTATCGTAAATGACAAGTTGAACAAGAACAATTTTATTATTTTTCCATTACTACTTTATCTAAATTCATAAAATGCTAGACTTAGTTGGAACTACATAAAATATTGATTTGGGATCTTCTTTTGTTTCATCGTAAGATGGACGTTCCATTCTCTTCCACATAAGTGGCTTGCGCTGAGGTCATACAAACTTTTGGTAAGGTTGAGGTTGTGTTGGGCAAGATTTTGGTTCTTAGTGCCTGAGGTAGTGGACGTTCTGGTATAAATGTTCTGTCGTTTAGCTGTTTATTTACATGGGCATATCTATATCTATATCAATCTCTCTCTCTCTCTCTCTCTCTCTCTCTCTCTCTCTCTCTCTCTCTCTCTCTCTCTCTTGAAGAGGAGGAGGTGCAACAAATCCAGTAAGAAATGTTTAGTTTTAAAAGCTTGTAAGAATTTTTTTTGTAAATATGCTGTGAGAAAGTGCTTATAAATGAAGAATCTTATTTTCAAAGAAGGTTATAAGAAATTTAGTTAAATAAAGTGAATAATTGATGATTGTGTAGAGTGAATTATCTTGACTTTGCTTTGATCAATTGCAAAAATCAACATATTTAAAGCTCGAGTTTAGTTTCCCCCTTTGCTTTTTGTCATGGTAATTTACACAAAGGTATTGCTTGACTGTTTAGCGAAGCCAGTGCTCATGGCATTTATTCTATTCCATGAGACATTGCGAATATTTCGATCTACTTCGTTTCTTGTTTCTTTTCCTTAAAATTATTTATGAAACAACTTTTGCCAAAAAAGTATAGTAATGGACACCTAAATATCAACCCTTTTTGGCTAAAAATAGAAAAGAAAATATACAAAAATTGTCTTTTCATAGGGGAAAAAAGAACAAACAAAACTTCAGACCTCTGTTGATTTTAACAATGAATATGTGTAAAAAAATGTCCATGCTTACTACAACAGCAATTTAAGTCATTCTAATAATTCCGTCACAAGTCAGTTATACTTGTAACTGTCGTTAGGATTAAAAAAGTTAAATAGTATACGACCATTTTTAAAAAAAATATTCAAACAGAATCAGCTTGGACAAAGAAATGTAAAAAAATTCTTTACTCTTTTGCGAAGCAAGATTCACAATTATTGAATACTTAAAGAGTAAGGCATAGATTCAATGGTCTGGAAATACTTGTAAAAATTTTCGGTGCAACTTTTGTCACGGTTTTTAGCACTTTTATTTAGGGTAAAAATTTCTTCAAAGGAAGATGTATTAATCTTAAAAAAAAACTCTTCTAAAATCAGTGGGCAAATGGCACTTTTCAAACAGCAGTATTAAAATTTCAATGAATTTTGATCAGTCTTATAGGTGACTTTGAAATATTCAAATAATAATTTCCTTCCTGAAGATAACTACATTTCAAGCGATTGTCTCCGTTTAGTTTCTAAAAGCTTAACTTGATCCATATAAAATTATTAGAAATACTCTCACAATATGGCAATATACATAAAAAAGAACAAGATAAAACAGAGAGAGAAAGTTAAATAGAAAAAAATCAATATCTAAATCTTTCTAACCTAATGATAACCAAATTACATTTAGAACTATGCAGTAGAAAAAGTTTTATGTTTATTTTCATCTTGGTGGTTAAATATAGAGAAGAGAATAGCGTTCGCTGTAATACAACAAATCAAGTCGTGTTATCTATCATGACAAAAAATTGTCGATCGTAACTCTGATACTTCATTCAACACAATGGACAGAAAAGTCTAAACTTGGAGTTGTAAGTGTAATACACGAAAACGTTTACGCTGGAGTTAATTCCATCAAAAACGTTATAGACAAATCCAGTGATATGATAAAAATATTGATAACGACCCGTTAGTTCAAATTCTGGCTCAAGAAATGGAGAGAAATTTCTCACTAATCTTGGAATATTACAAACTATGAAAATGGTAGAAATGAGAACCAAATGTTGAATGATGCGAGCATCCTTGTTATTTAGGGATGATGTGGAACTGATGTGGCTATCATCAATGCCAGATTTCGAAGCCGAGATTTCATTTCTTGAGACTGATGCGCTGTTTCTGAACTCGTTGGCTGTTCTCAATTTTCTGGCCATGATAATCACACACACAGATAAGGTGACCTGTGCTACAGAGGAGAATCCCATGTCGAAAAATAACAACATTATGTTTCTAATCTTTGCACGGTTCGGATGTAGCCACAAAGTAGGTCGCGATGCTTTGAACACTGGGTCAAAGGTTACGGGCATGCCCATGTGGGCTAACACAGGGATGCGAGCGACAAGGCTAAGACAAAAGAAACCGATTACGACCGCTAGAGTCCTTCTGACTGAGATGATACCCCGGAAGTGTAGAGGGCGCGCCACGCAAAGACATCGTGCCACGGCCAGATAGACAGTAATGAGAACAGTTGTCACGTTGAACACGGTGATGACATTAAATGAAAAAAACCCAACACCCCTGGGATCTAGATTAGATAAAAACGCAGGACTGCTGTATTTAGTAGCAGTAGATACATAGTTTAAATATGTGAGAATTTCCGTTAATTCAAGAGAGTAATAATAAAAGGATATCCATGCGGCAAATGAGGAACAATTGACCCCCAAATCGGAGAGGGAAAGTAAAAGAAAGACCAAGGTCATGCCATCTTTAGTAACGCCCATTCTGATGAAGGTCCGAACATTGACAAGATTTGCGATGACACCAAACAGGTTCAAACATCCGCCGACAATTCCAAAGATTTCCGTTGAGAGAGCAAACTCGCCCAACGACATGAAGCCTTTTGCCTTCTTGGTGTCTGTTGCGTTGAAGGAGCTCGTCACAGACGCAGCCATAGTAGACGAGCCTAAGATTAGAAGATTTAGATATTTTTGTTAACATGGCAACACTATTATGTTCAGTTCTTGAATCTACAGAGATCAAAGAAGAACAAGGAAAACAAGGTTAAAAACAAGGAAAAACTTGGAACTGTAGGGATAAAAAATCCTGCCTGCTCAAAGGCCAGTACCTCCAAAAGGGAGTGGTATACAAGGCAACTGTCGAACAGAAACCTTCGAAAAAACAGGTCACTTACATAGGAATAAAAGGAAATGAATTTAAAACCAGATAAAACCAGAATTCATCGAGCTTTAGACATAACCACAAAAAACAGCCACAACTTAAAGTAAATTCGTATGGAAAATAAAGGAGTTAAAGGAATTTAAAAAATCAATACCATTTATCATGGGATATAATCGAAAGAGCACAGCCATATCCAGCAGCAACAAACAGATTCAAGCTATGCATAGCAGAGAAATATTTCATTCTAAAAACAAAACCAAGCTTCAACAAAAGAAGGGAAATCTTTACATCGTGCCCCCACAGAAAGAAGCATTTGCTACAGAATTTTCAGTGGCCCGGAAACGAAAAACAAAAGCACAAAGTCGGAACGGCAATCGGAGACCCGAAGAGAGCGGAGAACAAGCGACACCTTTGTCGTCCGCTTGAAACACCAGTGTCGTATGAAAAGAATTTAAGGTGAGAATTTAAGGTAACATATATCTATATATGTTATATATACAAATATATACATATATAATTACCTTGTGTAGTCACGTTTACATTCTAGACTTATTTTTTTAGCAGTCTTTTTGCTCAGCCTATAAAAGAACTTTGTAAAAAGGATTTGATCATATTATTGTCCAAAGCTAACGTTTAACTGCGGAACACCCTTTTTCTTTCCAACACAAACTCAACCGACAAAAACTGCTTGTCGCAGGATCTATACAAGATCAATGTCCATGCCTTGAAGCCCCAGATTTACAGCTTCACCCATCTTAGTTAGTTTGAACTATTTTCATTGGACCAAAGAAGTTGGAAAGATAATTCTAAACGATTAATCAATCATGCTGCAAAATTTACAACCCAACTCTCAGTCTAGATATAAGATTTACTAAACTGCACCACTAGGTATCAAGCTATTAACTCGAATTAATCTCGATATAACCTATCTACCAACAGAATAACAAGAAAAAAAAACAAGAACACAAACCAATTAAGAAGAATTTCGTGAAGAAGAGCCTATAACCATTATAACTAGAAACACTTCCTTCTAATTTTTTAAATTTAACTTTAAAAAAGAAAGATATTAAATATTCATTTGTAACTTCATTGCCTATATGCGTGACTGGCTTTTTGCTGGCTAATTCGCATTGCAAAAGTTCAAAATGAATGAAACTTTCGAATTTCTGATGTTCAGGATTGAAAAAGAAAGCTCTGTATATTGGACGTATAATATATGGATTAAAAAAAGTTAATGCCATCAGCTGATTTGACGTAACGTTAGATGTCGTAATTTAACATCCATGATGATCTAACACTGACATTCGCATTTCTCCATCAACTACGACTAAAGAACTCAAAATATGTTTTTATATCCAACGGAAAACATTCTGCCCACATCCTGTGAAGCTTTCATTGAGCAAATCAACCTCTTAACTTCATCTATGACTATTTTCTTATCAACCTCTTGACGTTTTCCTATAACTAGACGCTTCTCCATGATAACGGCGAAGAGACCTACTTCTTAAAATTATATCTAGATTTAGACTCATGATCTTGTCGCTAGAAATACCCTGCAAAAATGTTGATTGTTAAACAAATTACTCTAGATATAAGTATAATGCTCTTCTATCGAAGAATAATTGTATTTTGTGGTCTTTTCTTGAAAATTATTGTAAAAAACGGATGCGTTCAGTGTGTAATCTTTTAGACCTTGTACACGAGTGTTTCTGAGAGAGGGAGAGCTGCTACACTGCATAGACTGATCACAGCAGTAGGCTGTGTTTACCAAGTTTCGCCAAATCGATATCTACATGAGACTTCTTTAGTTTGACAACTTCCAGTATTGTACACTTTATTCACGTCTTTGCTGCTTTAACAAAAACTTTCAACAAAAAATTTACCTGCACCGGTAAGTGGATTCCAAGTAAAAGTCTGAAAAGCATAGTGAAGCTATATAGTAGTAATTTCCATTGATTATTCATGCTCGCTCATTTCAAATTAATTGACATTGTGTCTACTTTAAATAGGATAATTGTGTGTCCACACAAATTATTCTGATTACCGATTCGGTACAAAGGTTTGAGCTGAATTTCTTCAAAATGTGACACATGCCGAACGAATTTCCAGCAGTTTCGTTTCTAAACAGAATTTCGGTAATGTACCATGACTGGAGTAAGCACCAATTGCACTACAAAATGTCACAGCAGTTTTCTCCGGATATAATCAGAGCTAGTGGAACCACCGACGTCTATTTACATTTGTTCAATAATTGTTCGAATTTTACTCCTCAACTATGAAAACTGAATCCTTGGTTTGGAATAACATTGACCTTTATGAACTACATCTTGATTTTCCTCTCGCATTGGATTCTATTGTTTACTCTTTAATTTCTGAATATTTTTTAATGGAATTAATTTTTTGGATGTCAATCTTTTTTGTTCGGTTTTACTTTGACACTAACAATTTGATCGCCTTTGTGAATGATAAGTAACTTAATGTTAAGCAACGCACTTGGTTAAGCACTTTGCGAAGTAACAGTGACAGAAATAGGAACTAACAGACAGAAACCTACATTGAACTCACAGAGTTCAAAATTAGATTTAATCTACATAAATCGTTCATTAAACTAGAACATAAGAAATAAAACATCTCTAAGTGCGCATGTTTGGAATCTGAAGACCAAGAAAGCCGAGTACAAAGTAGAATGGAAAATAATAAAACAACTGAAGCCTTACGCAGCAAAAAAAAAGGTCTGTTACTTCTGTTTAGAAGAAACGTTCAGAATATTGACGGAGGAAATCACGCTGCCCCGAAGAAAGGAAAACTTCTTCTGTGTTCATAAAAAACGTTTCCTGCTCAAGAATGTCGTCACTTCGCCACAGCCGCCTGGTGAGAGCAACAGGCTCGAAACACCAGTTCCATAGCAAGGCCTTAGTCTAGATATTACCATTATCATAATTATCATTACATATATATAAATTAGGTGTATAAAATTGAAAGTCTTGTAACAATTTAATCAACCTTTTTTTATTTTGCAGGATAAATCTGATCATTTTTAATAATATTAAAGTATAGATCGTACTATTGTGTGACTTCAGCTACAAACTTTTATTTACGACGTTTCGTTTATTTTGGCCATTGTAATTTAGAATGACTGCCGCTTAGTTATCATTTGAGAATTAATTTCTTCTTTCATTTCATTGCTTATTCGCATCTTTGAGTTGAGAGTCGGTTTGAGAAGGAGGAGCTGCGACAAAGCCAGTATGAAATTAAAACCAAAAGAAATTTTCAGTATTAAAAGCCTAGTAGAATTTTTTTAATGCGCTGTGAGAATGCGCTCAGAAATGAAAAATTTTATTTTCAACGAAGTTATATGAAATTTAATTAAATGATCGGAATTATTGATGATTGTGTATCGTAAAACATTCCCATTTTGGGGGGAAAATTTAAAAAATCAACATATTTTCTATATCTCGAGTTTGGTTTCCTCTTTTCCTTTTTAGTTTTAATTTCCACAAAGGTTTTATTTGGCTGTTTAGTGAAACCATTACTCACTGCATTTATTCTATTCTATGGGTCATTGTGAATCTATAAACGGCCTTGGTTCTACTTGGTTTTCTATTTACTTTTTTGTATGAAATAGTTTTTGCCAAATACTATAACATGGGGGACAGTTAAATATAAGCCCTTCTTTCGGCTGAAATTAGATAAGAATGTGCCGTTCAAGCAAGAGTCATCTAGATTGGGAGTTATTGGAATGAATTGAATTATGTGCCAAAATATAACTTCTATATCGACAATTTATATAGGACATTTAAGGTTTAAAAAATTGAACTCCGACTATAAAAAAATTCTGCATTTAAAAAAGTGAGGCCCTAGAGCTTTTAATAGTTGTCTATTACATAATCTAAAATATTGAAGACGGTTTAAATTCCTTGACCTAGAAAGTCGTTTTTTAGTGTGAACTATTCTATTTTGATTGGAGAAAAACAACAACAAAACTTACTTCCTCTATTGGTTTTGACATCTAATATGTGTAAAATTGCCCATGTTATTAAAACATCAATTTTGGGCATTCAAATAAATTCAGCCACACGTCACTTACGCTTGCAACTGTACAAAAAACTGAAAAAGTGAATCAGTTATATGACCGTTCTTTTTAAATATTCAAACAGAATAAGCTTGGACAAAGTAATGTAGAAATTTCTTTTACTTATTTAAGAAGCAAGATGCACAATAATTGAATAAGTAAAGAGTAAGACATAAATTGAATTGTGTGTAAATATATGTAAAAAATTGTGGTGTAACTTTTCACCATTTTTAGAAGTGATATTTAGGTTGTATTTTTTTGCAAAGGGCTCCAATTCAAGCAAATAGGTCTTGTTAAAATCTTAATGTATTTTGATCACTATAGTAGGTAAATTTTAGAAACGTAATGGCATCAAATAATGTCCTAGATCAAGATAACTAAATTTCGAGCGATCGTTTTCGTTAAGCTTGTAAAAGCTTAATTAGATCCATGTGGAGTTACTAAAATGCTCTCATAGTATGAAATATCCAAATAAAAAGATTGAGATAAAAGAGAGAAAAAAAAGATAAAGAGGTAATAAAATCACTATCTAATCATAAGTATATCACTTATAGAATTATGCAGTAGAAAAAATGTTATTATTCTCTTGATGCTTAAATCAAGACATTTCGTGATAATACAACAAATCAAGTCGTGTGGTCTATCATGACATAAGAATCTAAGATCGTAACTCTGATACTTCATTCAACACAATGGACAGAAAAGTCTAAACTTGGAGTTATAAGCGTAATACACGAAAACGTTTACGCTGGAGTTAATTCCATCAAAAACACTGTAGACAAATCCAAAAGTGAGATACAAAGATTGATACTGACCCCCTATTTCGAATTTAGGCTCAAACAACGGAGTAAAATTTCCCATCAATCTTGGAATATTACAAGTAATAAATATGGTAGAAATGAGAACCAACTGTTGAATGATACGGGCATCCTTGTTATTTAGGGATGATGTGGAGCTGATGTGGCTATCATCAATGCCAGATTTCGAAGCCGAGATTTCATTTCTTGAGACTGATGCACTGTTTCTGAACTGGTTGGCTGTTCTCAATTTTCTGACCATGATGATCACACAGACAGATAAGGTGACCTGTGCTACAGAGGAGAATCCTATGTTGAAAAGTGACCATATGACGTTTCTAATAATTGGACGCCTTGGGTGTGACCACAAAGTAGGTCGCGATGCTTTGAACACTGGGTCAAAGGTTACGGGCATGCCCATGTGGGCTAACACAGGTATACAAGTGACAATGTTAAAACAAAAGAAACCGATTACGACCGCTAGAGTTCTTCTGACGGAGATGATACCCCGGAACTGTAGAGGGCGCGCCACGCAAAGACATCGTGCCACGGCCAGATAGACAGTAATGAGAACAGTTGTCACGTTAAGTACGGTGATGACATTAAATGAAAAAACCGCAACACCCATGGGATCAAGAAGAGATACAAACGCAGGACTGCTGTGGTTAGTAGAAGTAGATACATAGTTGTAATATGTGATCATTTTTGTTAATTCAAGAGCGTGAATATAAATGGAGACCCATGCGGCCAGAGAGGAAAAGTTAACCCCCAAATCGGAGATTGAAAGTAATAGAAAAGCCAAGGTCATGCCATTTTTAGTAACGCCCATTTTGATGAAGGTCCTCACATTGACAAGATTTGCGATGACACCAAACAGGTTCAAACATCCGCCGATTATTCCAAGAATTTCGGATGAGAGACCAAACTGGGTCGATGTCATGAAGCCTTTTGCCTTTTTGGTTGCTGTTGCGTTGAAGGAGCTTGTTATAGACGCATCCATACTCGACGACAGTTTCAAGTCCTAAGATTAGAATATATTGTTATTTTGTTACCATATTGAAATATTAAGATCATCATTAACAACTGTAACAGTCTTCTACAATTTCAGCAGCCTCTATGTGATATACTTACATTAAATGACACTTATAGTATCCAAAGCATGATTCCCCATTTAAATAAACAAACTATATCAGACTTATATCCTCCTGAACCACTTTTAAATTATGTACAACCATGCGACATTTAAACTTTTCTCATAATGTTGTCAAGAAGACAATCTGTCTCAGATGAATGGAGTATATCAAGAAAAAAACGCAGACCTGTTTTGGTTTATCTCTCCATCGAGATTGTATATCGTGCTGATGTGATACCTTACATTTTTCTGATCACGTGCCACTATTTATACCGATATATTATTTCTTTCAGTTCTGGATAGTGCTAAATACAACATTAAATGGAAAATATTTAAGACGACGAATGAAATCCGATGGATTACTAGATTTCTCAAGCATTTTTGTGAAAAGAGTAAAGAAAAATTATTCTAATCGAGAATCTAGTCTAGATTAAAATAAAAAAGCAAAACAAAAAGAATTAAAATAATTGTCACACTTCTCTAGATTTAGATTTAAAAAAAGTCTCGTAAAAGAATATTATAATTACAAATTTGTTGTAATAAAAAAAACGTATCTATGTTTAAAAAGTCTTCTGTAAATTTTCAAAGTGTGTTGCAAACTGGTATAACAAATTGTTCGTCACGAAAAAGAAATATATTTTGTCGCAATCAAGTATAAAAAAAAAGTTATTATGTGAAAATTCGTAGATAACATTGAATAATAGATTTACACCTGAGCATACTGCTCTTTCCAGCTTGAAATGTCAAAGTAGCAAACAAGAAGCCAAATGATGTTTAGATCTATATTGACAATAAAAGAGACAAAAAACGAAAAAAAAAATCTTGAAAGCAATATTAACTTCGTGAGCGTTATGTCTATTAATGGCGAACCAATGATGGAATGAAAGGGCAGGAGCAAAACCAGTTGAATTATTCCATGACGTTTTTGTCTTTAAGCTGAAGCTAAATTCCATTTTCTTTTCAATTATTTTTTTACTCCATTCATGTGAAGAAAAAAAAACAACAATTTCTTTCGCTCATTTTTTTGGTCAGAAACAATCTAATAGCCACAGGCTCGTCTTGTTAGTCTATGTACCGGTACCAGGCTTATAAGTTCCCTAAACTTTTTACTTTTAAGGACCAAAAGGTCTCAGCATCTTCCTGATGCTAAAGCTTTGCTTAAAAGTGAAATAATTTTTTACTTTAAGTGAACAAACCATTTTAAATCATTCAACTATCTGTCAAGTATGGCTAATATTTAAGAGAAATAATGAATTAAAATAAGTGGCATTTTCTGGAAATACAAGATACTGGTAATATAATTGGGTTTGGCAATGAATTTATGACAGAATAGTTAAAAGAAATAACATGTATTTAGATTATAATAATCATATGATTATATTCATGATATTTACTTCGACGAATCAACAGCAGCGCACTGCTCAGGCAGGTAAGACGTTGGAAAACCAAAGCCAGGTTCAAAACCACAGTGCTGAGGAAATCCACGCTGAGGAGTCTGGCGAAGAATTCCGACAGCTCATCAACGCTAAACGCCAGAAGATCAACTTCCCACCAGCAAGCGCAAAAGAACAATGGGAAGCTTTGGATAGCAAAATAATCCTACAAATGCACAAGCCCATCGGGAAGAGCACTTTGGAGCACAAACTTACCACTTTCGGTGACATTATCTACCAGACATGTATTAACACCTTCGGGTTTAAACAACATCAAGTCAAAAGAGAACCTAAGAAAAGTAGAAGGCAACGTGAGATGGAAACCCTGCGAAAGCAGAAGAAAAAGTTAAGGAAACAAATGAAATCAGCTGAGAAAGAACAGAGAGAAGCAGAAGCTACACTGCAAGCTGAAAAGGAGGTCAGAGAAGTTAAATATAGACCGCACATTGTAATGGAAGAGAGAGAGAGAGAGAGAGAGAGAGAGAGAGAGAGAGAGAGAGAGAGAGAGAGAGAGAGAGAGAGAGAGAGAGAGAAACTAAACTACTAAACTAATTTTTCCTAACAATTCATTCATATTTTCATTCAAAACATTGTATCATTGTATAGTTTCTACATTTGATATCATCAATTAAGTGGATACATCACAAACCGTGTCATCATTAGATTAAGGCACTCTCATAGCCATAGGCTACTTTAAGTTTACTTTAGGTATAAAGAGCTCTACAAACCACATAAGCACTACTTGGGAATGGGTAAAATACATAGCACAGTAATCCTGGGCATATTATGAGTTGCCTTTCTCATAACGATAATAAGGTCTGTCTGAACAACAGTGGAATCGAAATTATATACTGGAACTCTACTGAGAAAGGCCCACATTGTGTTTGTCTTTAATGTCTTCTACTCAAAAGCAAAACTCTGCAGAGCTAATACTCAACGCATGATACGAGGGTTATCAGATTTGGAAACTTTTAGGAATTTAAGCGGTCGGTGGCCTGTCTGAAGCTTGAGTTTCTCGCCATAAAGATACAAAGCCAATTTCTTAAAACCCCATTAATTGCCTCCCCATCACAGAGTAACGCTTCTCCCTATATAGAAGCTACCTGCTTGCTTAAGCGACAGGAAAAATGTGCCCATCCCTATTCTGTAACAGGGTGGCACCTAACCCTATATCAGATGCGTCTGTTCTCAGAACAAACTCTTTATTAACGCCAGGAAGCACCAGTATGGGTTTGCTAGTTACAGCTTGCTTTGGTGCAGCGCACGCCCTCTCCTGAGGCTCTCCCCACACAACTTTGTTAGGCTGACCTTTAGGTGTTAGATCTGACAGAGGGGCAGCAAAGTTGGGTAGGAGTGGTTGATAATAACCAACTAAACCATGAAAGGATCTAATCTCTTTCTTGGTGCTTGGTCTCGGGGCGTCTTTCCCTTTTTCCACATTGCAGTCCCCCTTCCAAGGTGATGTCCTAGGAAGTCGATTTGTGTTGCTCCTAGTTCACACTTTGTTGGTCTCGCAACTAGGTTAGCCATTTCAAGCGTTTGAAGAATTCCTCTAAGATTTGCAAATGTTTCTCCCACGTCTTGGTACCACTGGCAGATCATCGATGTAGTCTACCACGTTGTCCATTCCCTCCAGAAGTCGTCGCAGTGCTCTTGTCATGGCCATGCCGAAGTTTACCACCCCGAATGGCATCCGCAGGAACTCGTAGTACAAAAAAAAGTAACAGAATGAAATATCTTAGTTTTAGCTGTGTCAATTTCCTGCCCTATTGCCTGTCAAAGTAATCACAATAGTAAAGTGTTGAATCTGAAGCAAAAATAAGATTGAAGATAAAATGCGAAAGGAATGTCAGTCGAAAAAGCAGGAAGCCAACAAGTCAATATAACATCAGCAAAAAAATCTATTACAGAGAGAACAGGATCAGGTTAATATTTTTCTTTAACAATCTAAATCCGCCTTGGAAATAACTTGCTTGAATTAGGACATATTTTATTACTGTCATATAACTTTAAAACACTAATATATTTGAATCCAGATATATAACGTAAGCCAAACTGAGTTTTTTACAATTAACTTTTCCATGATAATTACCCTGGGGTAATCAAAATAATTATGTTATGAACCCACAAAAAATTTGCATGGCCTTAGATTTTTTGTTTAACTGTGTCCATATTTATTCTAAAATGAAAATGAAGGAAAAATATATTTTCTGCTCAACAGCTGGAGAATACAATTTGTTACGGTCTACAGTAACACGCTTAGGTTAAGATTGTCCATTCTTAACACGTCTTGAACCCACTGGTAAAAATTCATACCACTTTAAAGCAAATCAATAACATTCATTTTATCCATGTGATTGAATTTGTGACAAGTTTTTTTTCTTCTTAAAATATTGCAACTGAAAAAGGTACTTATGAGTTTTCTTAAATCCAAATCTTTGGAAGATTATGTAGTGTTTTGAAACACAAGTTAGAATAGGTGAAAACAGAAAACAAAGAAAACAATATTTGACCTAATATTGGGCAGATTCGACGATGGTCATTTTGCACAGCAACTCATTTTTCAATAAATATATGGGACACATACACACATACATACCACCCAGTCCTAAAGTAAAGACTCCCATTAGTGAGTACAACATGGTGCAAAGGATGTGGTCTTGACAAATTCATGTCGACTAGAGTGGTCTCGGAGACGAAATAATGAATGAATATTGTTTATGAATGAATTGTTATCTTTCATTTTTTTGTTTCATAAAGCTTAAAAAAAAACACGGAATAAAAATAAAATGTCTGTCTTTAAGTGAAAAAACTGAAAGATAAGAAAACAGTACGATACTTTGAAATACTTTTGAGCTCAAAATTATTACGGAAAGCTTGATCGTCATTTATAAGAACGATTGTCTTTAAATAAATTGTCATTTATGTAAATTTTCCTAAAAGGTAGGTCAAACGGCGTAGCAATTTCAACAAAAAATTATATTTAGCAACCTTAGTTACAAAAACTATGGAAATATCGAAATAGTTTCCTTTAAAAAGAAACAAATAAAATGATGTTTGTGAACGTAATTTTGGCGAGAAATAATACGCAATGACGAAAAAAAAATAGTTGCTACAGACCGTAGGATTACTTCTGCTTCACCGCGGAGCAACGGTGGCTCATTGGGTAAGGGGTCTTCTGTGATATCCTATAGGTCACGAGTTCGAATCGCAGTGTAATAATTGTGGTAATAGTAATGGTGATGGTAGTGATATGAGAGACAGAGAGAGAGAGAGAGAGAGAGAGAGAGAGAGAGAGAGAGAGAGAGAGAGAGAGAGAGAGAGAGAGAGAGAGAGCAAGAGCTTGTAGATTTGACTGCCGTTATCAGTGTGGAGAACAGCAGTAAACTACAAGAGGTTTAATTTTTCTTGACACTTGAGACAACTTTCTCAACACATCAGGTTAAGCTCTCTATGAGACCACTTTCTCAACACATCAGGTTAAGCTCTCTATGAGACCACTTTCTCAACACATCAGGTTAAGCTCTCTATTTTTCCTCCAGTGGAACATGTGAGCATTATAACAATGGACGAAAAGATAAATCAAATGAGGAATCCCTGATGAAAATCGTCCATATTTGATTTACTTTTTTTGCTTGATATCTGTATTACAATTATAACAGTAAGAATAACCTTCTTATCCACATAGAGAGAAGAAGTTTAGTGTCCACAGGTTCACTAATTATAGAGTTGGTAAATAAATGACTCTGGAGGATATAAACTTGCTGCTGTTGAAACACTGATTTTCTTAACGTAAATGTTTTCCTCATCAATCAATTTGAACGGAGAATCGTGCTTGCTGTTAATACAGTTTAAATAGCTTTTGACCATATGGATCATTTTACCGAATGATCAGAGCACCAAGTGATGCCTCAAAGAAAAGAAAAGCTGTTTCAGATCTTTCGGTTTTTCAAACAAACTTTTTTTTTTTGCTTTTTTTCTTTTACTCAAAGATTTGTCTACATATTTATTTTTCCGCACAAATAATCTATAGATACAAAGAGTTTTATTGCGAGTTTAGGAAATATGTGACACTAGTCTCCATGTCTCTACACTTTAATCTCTAGATTTTTGGCTTATATTTTGCTCTACCTATCTAAATAATCCATAATACAAGAACCAAGATTCTTCAAATTAAAAAAAAAAAACATAAATTTTAGTGACTGTTTATTTTCTACGAAGGATGAACACTTCTTTTTCTTTTTTACCTTTTTTCTATTTTTTTTTATTTTCAACCAAAAATGTATGTCAAGTAAGTTTTACTCTCATTTGGATTATGGTCGAACGAAGTCAACGAACGCCTGTCAACTGAACGCTGATCCCAACACTTACTGATAGTATCATGATCGTTCGAGAGTCATGCTTATATTAAGACGGAAATTTAGTTTCCATTGTCTCTAAGTTAAAATAAAATTTTAAAAAGTTAATTTTTGCATGAGTTGTTGTTGGACTGAATAATTTGTTTTATGAAAGAAAGGTCAACATAACTCTACTTGAATGTCATGAATAGATCATTGGGTGCAAACTGAAAAGTAGAGTTTACCAAGTTTTGGAGATTTCACTTCAATACGGGTAATCATGATTATCTGGAGGAAGTGGAGAACGCTCGAAAAACTGGAAATGTCAATTTAATAGATGATCTACAGAAGTCGTCTGCAGATCAATGAAAAAAAAGGTAAGAAATTTTTCAGGAGCACAATTTAGTGATCAATGTTGCATTTTCATTTAGGAATATACATTTCTACCAGTTTAGCTTCTTCCAAAAATATTGAAGGTAGATGGGCAAAAGTCTTATTATTACATTGGAAAAAAATTGACACCAGAGAGAAAATTACTTTTTTGAATATCTCGCCATTACTAGAAAAAAAAATTTGGCAATCAATTAAAAAAATTGTCAGAAATAGAAGGAGACTGAAAGGGAACATTTTAAATCAGTGTAAGGGGTATTGCCTGATTTAAATTGCCTTGTTTCACAGCGATGTTTTATTTCTCACAGAATCACAGGTCATTTAGACCCTTCGAGCTATGTCACTGCTCCTCTGTCATTTTCAAAGAATGACTCACGGGCTGCTAGTTGCTCTTATTCTTCTCTCGCTCGCCAATATAAATAGTTGTGTAGTCTCATCGCTCCGTGTCTGTTTTCTTTCTGTCTGTTGGTCTCTGTTTCAGTCTGTCTCTGTCTCTGTTTCAGTCTGTCTCTGTCTCTGTTTCAGTCTGTTTCAGTCTGTCAGTTGGTCTCTGTTTCAGTCTGTCTCTGTCTCTGTCTCTGTTTCAGTCTGTCTCTGCCTCTGTTTCAGTCTGACTCTGCCTCTGTTTCAGTCTGTCTCTGCCTCTGTTTCAGTCTGTCTCTGCCTCTCTTTCAGTCTGTCTCTGCCTCTGTTCTCTTTCTGTCTGTTGGTCTCTGTTTCAGTCTGTCTCTGCCTCTGTTTCAGTCTGTCTCTGCCTCTGTTCTCTTTCTGTCTGTTGGTCTCTGTTTCAGTCTGTCTCTGCCTCTGTTTCAGTTTGTCTCTGTCTCTGTTTCAGTCTGTCTCTGCCTCTGTCTCAGTCTGTCTCTGCCTCTCTTTCTTTCTGTTGGTCTCTGTTTCAGTCTATCTCGGTCTCTGCTCTCTTTCTGTCTGTTGGTCTCTGTTTCAGTCTATCTCGGTCTCTGCTCTCTTTCTTTCTGTTGGTCTCTGTTTCAGTCTATCTCGGTCTCTGCCTCTCTTTCTGTCTGTTGGTCTCTGTTTCAGTCTATCTCGGTCTCTGCCTCTCTTTCTGTCTGTTGGTCTCTGTTTCAGTCTATCTCGGTCTCTGCCTCTCTTTCTGTCTGTTGGTCTCTGTTTCAGTCTATCTCGGTCTCTGCCTCTGTTTCAGTCTGTCTCTGCCTCTGCTTCAGTCTGTCTCTGTCTATCTGTTAGTCATTAATTTTTTTGTCTCAGTCTGCCTCTGCCGCTCTCTCAGTATCTCTCTCTCTCTCTCTCTCTCTCTCTCTCTCTCTCTCTCTCTCTCTCTCTCTCTCTCTCTCTCTCTCTCTCTCCCTCCATCTATCTATCTACCAATCACTCACACAAATACCTTACATCATTTCATTAATCTGTCTTTATTTAATGTAAATCCCGTGATTTTATAACTTTTATAAATTTTTTTTCAACTTAACAAAAACTTCCTTTTCATAAAATCTTCATGAAAGTTTTGTTAAAAAAAAGCAGGGCTACATGTTTATTATAAATGTTAAAGTTATTGGGGGGAAAATCACAAAGTTAAAGAATTGAAAAATTTCATTAGGTTTTATAGAATGAGAATGATATTTATATTCATAAGTACTAAACTTCGATATAACTTTGATTTTCTGTTCTAAATCTAAAAAGGAAAGAAACATCGATATGACAAACAACTAAGTTAACCCTATTGTTATCACGGTGAACACAAGGATACCTAGGATAACCATCAGTATTTTGATCCAATTATTGATTTTTTTTTAAAGGCTATTTTCATATCCCAAGATTTTTTGTTGGCTTATTTTTTTTAAATTGAACACCAAATGAGCTTTGACTAAAAACTCTGAAACAATTATCTCTTTTTTTTATATAATACTTTTTCATAATTTATTTTAGATGTGTTCTCTTTGTCATCGAATTTTAATAAGCCTGGCTTTAATTTATATTTGTAATTTCACTTTTTGTGTGACTACAGACTGACTTTGAAGTAAGGAACAGACAGTGAACAATGATTCTTCATAACACCAGTAGCTCACTTTTGGCCTGGGAGGTCCAGGAAACTGGAATTATGGGTGGTGACCTGGTCATGGGCTTCATAGGCTTTTTACTAAAGTTATGTGTCAACCCGTTCCTGGGCTTTAGCGGCATCTTCATCAACATCATCAACGCTGCCATTTTTTACAAGATGGGCCTTACTGAAGGAATAGCTCAGAATTTTTTTATCCTCTCTATTTCAGATGGGATTTTAGGGGTCTCTTCTCTAGTGTTCTCCATCAGTTATGTTCTGTTAAATACCCTCTACACCAATGGGGGACCGATTGCAGAACTTCTACAGACTGTTCACTGGATAGCCATGTCTTCTTGGCCTTTCAGTCATACCATATCGTTTATAACGACCACGGTTATAGCGGTGGTCCGGTGCTGCTGCGAAACAATGCCTCTTCGAGTAAAAGAGATTTTGACAGCGCGTCGACAGTTGTGCGCCATTGCGGTTTTCTCTCTTATTGGGTACATTGTAGTGATTTATAGTTTCGCGCCTACAAAACTTGGCAGGATCACTAATCCCATAACCAATTTCACTAAGACTACAGTTAGAGGAGAACGTCAACATATCATTGCTTTGTTTACAAGCACTTTTTTAAACTTTGCTTTTGTCATTGTCGTCGCCTGTACTATCATTCTCATTTTCAGCCTAAAAAAATCCTCCGAATTTCGGGAAAAGGTTTCCTCGGCATCTGGATCTGTTGAAAAACGGAGAGAAAAAAGTCGAGAAATCAGGACTGTGCAAACTGTTATTCTTGTGGCGACCATATTTTTAGTTTGTGATCTACCGCCACTAGTCCTTTCGGCAGCCAGAATGGCCATGGAGTCGTCTAGCTTCCATATTGCCGACAACAAGATGAAGTTTCTCACATTCTTCATTCTGTATATGAAGACAGGCATGATGTTAAAGATTAACGCTAATATTTTTATTTATTTAAGTTTTAACTCGCGTTATCGTAACATCTTCAAGAAAACCGTTCGTAATAGTTCAGACCGAAAACCTGTGACGATTAATACACAGCCACAGAGAAGCAATGCTTAAGCGATCTCTCTCCTTCTCTCTCTCTCTCTCTCTCTCTCTCATTGCCTGCGTGTGTGTCTCTCTCGCTCTGTCTCTCTGTCTGTCTGTCTGTCTGTCTTTCTCTCTCTCTCACTCTCTCTCTCTCTTTCTGTGTGTGTGTTTATGTTAGGATTTTCATAATAATAATAACAACTGTGCGGGTACCTTACACGCCAGTCCTCATTGGCTAACACCCAATTAGTCAAAATCCGTTGGTTCTTTTTCGTAAAAAAATACTGTTTTTCTTTCTTGAATTCTAAAATATTTTGCCCCAAACATATTTTTTCTACCCTACCTAATTTCTGGGGGAATGAAATAAGTGAATATCCTTTAGGATGTTGTGTGTTTATTATACCTGTATGTGACATGAAAACTAAGTGTTCTCAAAATGTGTTCACCAAATTAAAATTGAAATGTTGAAGCAAGTAACCTTTGACCCTGTTTTAGTTCGTCTTGAAAAGTCGCAAGATGCCCATCTTTATCTCAGTATCTTATCTTTGCTACCGTTTGTTACGCCTTTCTATATCTTCATTACTTCAGCGATATTTTTAATGTCTGTTTGTTACGCCTTTCTATATCTTCATCACTTCAGCGATATTTTTAATGTCTGTTTGTTACGCCTTTCTGTATCTTCATTACTTCAGCGATATTTTTAATGTCTGTTTGTTACGCCTTTTCGTATCTTCATCACTTCAGCGATATTTTTAATGTCTGTTTGTTGTGGGAAAGAAAAGATAGGTGATTAAATTTTGGAGAATCTCTAACAAAAAGTCCAATATTCTTCACTCTTTACAACTTTTGAACGAGGAAGGCACAATTATATGATCTGGTATGATTGATGTTGTTGTGTTAATTTATTTTCCTCACCAGATGAGACTTTATGAGACCAAAAACTTAAGAAGTTATTTTTATGTGCAGGGATAACCTAGTCTCTGTAGCCAGATAAATAAACCAGAATAATCATTGGCATATCATGTCAAAAAATCGAAATTTGCCACCTTGACGAATGTCGAGTTTTAGACAACGAAAATAGGCCAGAAGTGCCTTAGCATCAAAGAAGAACACATTTTGAAATACAAAACTGCTATATCAGGATATCTCTTTTCTTTCTTGCTTCTGAATCAACCTGGTGCTTACCAATTTCAATTCGCAATTGATTGATTGATTGATTTAAAAGTTTTAAAATCCCATAACATGAGATTTGAGGAATGTTATATATGGAAAATGCTCTATCAAATTCCAGTTCCAGAATATCTTAATCCTGAAAATAATTACAGACGGATACCAAAAAGTCTGAATGCTTCTCTACTGCTTCATCATTCTAAAGTGGCTGTGATAGCAAAACTCACAATGCTGGTATCTCACTACTCTGTTGGCTTCGCAGTTTAAACAAGTCCCGGGTAAGATCCAGAAAGATACACTCGAACTCTTTATGAAGACTGGAACCTGTCTTATCCGTGTGAAATGCTAAAAAGAATCTTAAAAAGAGGTTTCGATGTATTTAGTCAAATAACATTGCTAAAATCGTACAGAGAACGAATGCATTCACCTCAAGAAACGAGTAGCAATTTAATTAGTGACCTAGATTTTATTTTACTTCCGGTACGTAGGAAGCACTGAAATAATTATGCTTGGCAGTGTCTAGGCTGTCACAAACAAGGTAAAAGGGTTGCTCCACTGCAATGAGCAACTGATTGTGTCAGTCAGGCGTGAACTTTGTCAAGTCTGCTGAATAAGTTCCTTCTTTAAGCTTTTATTATTCAACTTCTCTTTTTTTTCCTTTTTTTTAGTTTGGCAGGATCTCATTAAGCTTATTTATGTACTCAGCACTTCTGTATTCTTGATGCCTTTTAGCTTGTCTTCAAGACTAGGAATATCGTGTAATTTTATTTTTTCTCAGTTCATGCAAGAAAGGTAGAAGACGATGCTAGGAATGCCCTTGCACAATGATCACGAGATGGTTTATCTGTATCCGCATGAATGAGCGAATCTTTAACTGCGACTTTGTCACAAGTATGTTAAGCGGGTTACAATTGACTTAAAATTTTCAATGGCGCTGAAGTTGAATTCGGATTCTGAGCTTCTACCTTCCATAAACACTCAAAAAGTCTTCCTCTTCTCCTTCTTTTTATTCTTCTTCTTCTTCTTCTTCTTCTTCTCCTCCTCCTCCTCCTCCTCCTTCTTCTTCTTCTTCTTCTTCTTCTTCTTCTTCTTCTTCTTCTTCTTCTTCTTCTTCTTCTTCTTCTTCTTCTTCTTCTTCTTCTTCTTCTTCTTCTTCTCCTCCTCCTCCTCCTCCTCCTCCTCCTCCTTCTTCTTCTTCTTCTTCTTCTTCTTCTTCTTCTTCTTCTTCTTCTTCTTCTTCTTCTTCTTCTTCTTCTTCTTCTTCTTCTTCTTCTTCTTCTTCTTCTTCTTCTTCTTCTTCTTCTTCTTCTTCTTCTTCTTCTTCTTCTTCTTCTTCTTCTTCTTCTTCCTCTTCTCTTCTTCTTAATTCATTAGATGACCAGATTTGCTCACGATATGAACTTAATCCTGTGCCGCAGTTGCTGAAGGTTTCCGTGGATCTCTTGCCACAGAAGGACTGAGATTTATCAGATGTGTTCGCTGTCAGATTTCAACAAGAAGCACTTCCGGTTAATCTTCTCGGTTAACAACTGCGTTCTTGTTTGGAGGCAAATGCGAAGTTTTGATTCAGTGAATTTTGTCTAATTCTACGATACAGCAATATTATTTTGCTAATAAATAGCATAAGGACTTTTTTGGTTGTGGTTTTGGTGGTATTTTATACGCCCCCCTAGCTTTGTATTTCCAAGATTTAAGCCTTAATTTCTTAGGAAATAGCAGATTTGTCTTCTTAACGACCCCGGTAGCACTTACTAGTACTAATAAAATACTATTTTTTTCAATGATAGAACCCGGTAGCACTTACTAGACCTATTAGAACTACTATTGTTCTCCATGACAGGACCCACGTGGCACTTACTAGTGCTACTTGCACTACTATTGTTCTTTATGACTGGAACACGGTAGCACTTACTTGTACTACTAGAACTACTATTTTTCTCCATATGACACCGGTAGCACTTATGAGAACTACTAGAACTACTACTGTTTTCCATGACAGAACCAACGCAGAACTTACTTGCATTAGTAGAGCTACTATTGTTGTATATGAGAGGAGCCCGGTAGCACTTAGTAGTACCACTAGACCTTGAATTCTTCTCCATGACTGGGTCCCGGTAGCACTTACTAGTACCACTAGACCTTGTATTCCTCTCCATGACTGGGTCCCGGTAGCACTTCCTAGTACCACTAGACCTTGAATTCTTCTCCATGACTGGGTCCCGGTAGCACTTCCTAGTATCACTAGACCTTGTATTCTTCTCCATGACTGGGTCCCGGTAGCACTTCCTAGTACCACTAGACCTTGTATTCCTCTCCATGACTGGGTCCCGGTAGCACTTACTAATATCACTAGACCTTGTATTCCTCTCCATGACTGGGTCCCGGTAGCACTTACTAATATCACTAGACCTTGTATTCTTCTCCATGACTGGGTCTCGGTGCTAGTTTTTCTAGAATTACCAAAGTTCTTGTGAGTGTCGGGCTCTGTTTAGAATTTACCGCACTTTGTTTTGCAATTAACTCACTTGATCAAAGTTTGTTTAAACAGTGGTGCCCCATGGCGTCAGGCTGGATTATTATACATGCGTTACTCTGTTCCTCAACACTATTCTCAGTATTGTGGCATTTACTTCCCAAGTGATCTCGGCTTATTTCATCATCAGACCTGATAAAGTTCCGGCATATACTTCTGTTCTATGTGAGCTCTTTCCCAAGTGATCTCGGCTTATTTCATCATCAGACCTGATGAAGCTCCGGCACATACTTCTGTTCTATGTGAGCTCTTTCTCAAGTGATCTCGGCTTATTTCATCATCAGACCTGATGAAGTTTCGGCACATACTTCTGTTCTATGTGAGCTCTTTCTCAAGTGATCTCGGTTTATTTCATCATCAGTCCTGATGAAGTTTCGGCACATACTTCTGTTCTATGTGAGCTCTTTCTCAAGTGATCTCGGCTTATTTCATCATCAGACCTGATAAAGTTTCGGCACATACTTCTGTTCTATGTGAGCTCTTTCTCAAGTGATCTCGGCTTATTTCATCATCAGACCTGATGAAGCTCCGGCACATACTTCTGTTCTATGTGAGCTCTTTCTCAAGTGATCTCGGTTTATTTCATCATCAGTCCTGATGAAGTTTCGGCACATACTTCTGTTCTATGTGAGCTCTTTCTCAAGTGATCTCGGCTTATTTCATCATCAGACCTGATGAAGTTTCGGCACATACTTCTGTTCTATGTGAGCTCTTTCTCAAGTGATCTCGGCTTATTTCATCATCAGACCTGATAAAGTTTCGGCACATACTTCTGTTCTATGTGAGATCTTTCTCAAGTGATCTCGGCTTATTTCATCATCAGACCTGATGAAGCTCCGGCACATACTTCTGTTCTATGTGAGCTCTTTCTCAAGTGATCTCGGCTTATTTCATCATCAGACCTGATGAAGCTCCGGCACATACTTCTGTTCTATGTGAGCTCTTTCTCAAGTGATCTCGGTTTATTTCATCATCAGTCCTGATGAAGTTTCGGCACATACTTCTGTTCTATGTGAGCTCTTTCTCAAGTGATCTCGGTTTATTTCATCATCAGTCCTGATGAAGTTTCGGCACATACTTCTGTTCTATGTGAGCTCTTTCTCAAGTGATCTCGGCTTATTTCATCATCAGACCTGATGAAGTTTCGGCACATACTTCTGTTCTATGTTAGCTCTTTCTCAAGTGATCTCGGCTTATTTCATCATCAGAACTTATGAAGTTTCGGCACATACTTCTGTTCTATGTGAGATCTTTCCCAAGTGATCTCGGCTTATTTCATCATCAGACCTGATAAAGTTCCGGCACATACTTCTGTTCTATGTGAGATCTTTCCCAAGTGATCTCGGCTTATTTCATCATCAGACCTGATAAAGTTCCGGCACATACTTCTGTTCAATGTGAGATCTTTCTCAAGTGATCTCGGCTTATTTCATCATCAGACCTGATAAAGTTCCGGCACATACTTCTGTTCTATGTGTGATCTTTTCCAAGTGATCTCGGCTTATTTCATCATCAGACCTGATAAAGTTCCGGCACATACTTCTGTTCTATGTGAGATCTTTCTCAAGTGATCTCGGCTTATTTCATCATCAGACCTGATAAAGTTTCGGCACATACTTCTGTTCTATGTGAGATCTTTCTCAAGTGATCTCGGCTTATTTCATCATCAGACCTGATAAAGTTCCGGCACATACTTCTGTTCTATGTGAGCTCTTTCTGAAGTGATCTCGGCTTATTTCATCATCAGACCTGATGAAGCTCCGACACATACTTCTGTTCTATGTAAGCTCTTTCTCAAGTGATCTCGGCTTATTTCATCATCAGACCTGATGAAGCTCCGACACATACTTCTGTTCTATGTGAGCTCTTTCTCAAGTGATCTCGGTTTATTTCATCATCAGACCTGATGAAGCTCCGGCACATACTTCTGTTCTATGTGAGCTCTTGCTCAAGTGATCTCGGTTAATTTCATCATCAGACCTGATGAAGCTCCGACACATACTTCTGTTCTATGTGAGCTCTTTCTCAAGTGATCTCGGCTTTTTTCATCATCAGACCTGATGAAGCTCCGGCACATACTTCTGTTCTATGTGAGCTCTTTCTCAAGTGATCTCGGTTTATTTCATCATCAGACCTGATGAAGCTCCGACACATACTTCTGTTCTATGTGAGCTCTTTCTCAAGTGATCGCGGTTAATTTCATCATCAGACCTGATGAAGCTCCGGCACATACTTCTGTTCTATGTGAGCTCTTTCTCAAGTGATCTCGGCTTATTTCATCATCAGTCCTGATAAAGTTTCGGCACATACTTCTGTTCTATGTCAGCTCTTTCTCAAGTGATCTCGGCTTATTTCATCATCAGACCTGATGAAGCTCCGGCACATACTTCTGTTCTATGTGAGATTTTTCTCAAGTGATCTCGGCTTATTTCATCATCAGACCTGATGAAGCTCCGGCACATACTTCTGTTCTATGTGAGCTCTTTCTCAAGTGATCTCGGCTTATTTCATCATCAGACCTGATGAAGTTTCGGCACATACTTCTGTTCTATGTGAGCTCTTTCTCAAGTGATCTCGGCTTATTTCATCATCAGACCTGATGAAGTTTCGGCACATACTTCTGTTCTATGTGAGATCTTTCTCAAGTGATCTCGGCTTATTTCATCATCAGTCCTGATGAATTTTCGGCACATACTTCTGTTCTATGTGAGCTCTTTCTCAAGTGATCTCGGCTTATTTCATCATCAGACCTGATGAAGTTTCGGCACATACTTCTGTTCTATGTGAGCTCTTTCTCAAGCGATCTCGGCTTATTTCATCATCAGACCTGATAAAGTTTCGGCACATACTTCTGTTCTATGTGAGATCTTTCTCAAGTGTAACTACAAGGTAAGTAGCATGGCCAGCTTTTTTGTACCTGGTCTCCTTTAATTTTGACTAAAATTTTGAGTCTTTAAATGATTTTCTTTTTTACCAATATCTTGTCCATCATTTTTTTATAACCAGGAATTGCTGCGTTCTGCAGTTTGCATAGGTAAATTGATGTTTTTTTTAAAGATCTGCATAGCATCGCTCCATACACTTGGAGAGCTAAGCTTTCATGGATATAAACTGTGCACAAAAAAGAGGTTGGGGCTTAAGACATTTCTTTGAAGTACAACTTCTTTGAGAGGTTAATTTTGCTGAATATTCTGTTCCATTGAACTATAATTTTCTGCTGTGGAGATATTGGGAAATCCATTGTTATATGTGGCTAATGACACCATTCTGTTTTAGTTTAAAGCAGAGCCCGTCCTCCAAGACTTAACCAAGATCTCTCTTCAGATAAAGCAATACAGTTGCTGTGTGAGTTGAGGTTTATTCTGGAGTCCATATTCTTTTGTCTTAGTAATGGAACCTACTTTGATCCGGGACGGAGCGATGTTTTCTAAATCCTGCATGCTCTGGTTAGATAAAACCGTTCAACATAAGCCGAGCATTTTTTCAACTCTAATTTTTTGCCCCATAACCTGTAACACTGATTGAACGATAGCTATCAGTTTTTGTTCAAGCTTTGATGCTCTTGGATATTGAAACAAAGTTAACCTCTCTTGATATCACGTGGGAGTTATCCTCATTTCCAGGTGTTGCTAGAGATCGTTAAGTTTGCTTCAGTACCAAGAGACTTGATCATTTGACTCGTGACCTCAACAGATCAGAGAAATTCCTCAATGGAAAACCTTGATAGGACTGTCCAAGTATAGGAGACTGAACGCTCATTTTCAATGCTTTGGTGGATCTGGTTTTTGTCTTGCAATTCTTTATTCATTTGCTAGGTTTGTTTCTCTCTTTCCAGTGGTACTGAAGTATTGCTGATGTGGGCGTACTTTAGTTTTTAGTTCAAAGCTCTTTTCCCTCTCACAGTTGATTGCGGTGTTTGAAAGAAAAATTGCGAACGGTTTTTTTGCCTTGTTAACGCGCTGCTTGGATCACACTCCACATTTTCTTTAACTTTACTTCCTTTGTTTGATTTTTCACCCAAATTATTCTTGCACTATGAACATAAATCCTCATGTTTTCATTGAGTCCAATACGGTATTGTTCTCTGCTATAAGATTCTTATCCGCCTCATCTCTCATTCTGATTCTCCATTCTTTCTTTCATCCATATGTACCGTATTGATTTTTTTTTTTTTTATCATTTTTCGCTTTTCGCGTATCTCTTTGTTGCACATGAAAGTTTTGGTCAATTTTTTGTCCAGAATTTTTTTTCTCCATTTCTTGAGACGTGGTCCCTCGTCTCAGGAGGGGGTTACCACCAGTCATATTGGGTAAACCTTTCCGAGGCGTGGGACCCGGCACTCTACCAGCCTGACGAGACGTGGACCCTAATCTAGGGGGGGGGATTACAACCATTGCTATTGGGTGGACGTTTCAGAGGCGTGGGCCCGGCACTCTACCAGAGTGACGAGACCTGGCCCCTCGTCTCGGGAGGGGGTAACCACCATTGCTATTGGGTGGACCTTCCCGAGGCGTGGGGCCCGGTACTGTACCAGCCTGACAAGACGTGGTTCCACCGATCTAACAGCCTAACAGGTTATGGGGCTAAAGTGATACAAAGAGATGCTAACTTTAGTTTCAGTATCCAAGAGGATCTAGACAAGAACAACAAGTGACAACCACCGCTCTACCAGCCTAACAGGTTATGGGGCTAAAGTGATACAAAGAGACGCTAACTTTAGTTTCAGTATCCAAGAGGATCTAGACAAGAACAACAACTGACAACCACCGCCCTACCAGCCTAACAGGTTATGGGGTTAAAGTATTTGATTCATGCTGGGCTCATGTAGTGTTTACACGCTGAACGGGTTCATCATGCCAAAACAAGACAGGATTTAGACGCTGGACGGGTTTATCTTGCCAAAACAATACAGGATTTAGACGCTGAACGGGTTTATCTTGCCAAAACAATTCAGGATTTAGACGCTGAACGGGTTTATCTTGCCAAAACAATACAGGATTTAGACGCTGAACGGGTTTATCTTGCCAAAACAATACAGGATTTAGACGCTGAACGGGTTTATCTTGCCAAAACAATACAGGATTTAGACGCTGAACGGGTTTATCTTGCCAAAACAATACAGCATTTAGACGCTGGACGGGTTTATCTTGCCAAAACAATTCAGGATTTAGACGCTGGACGGGTTTATCTTGCCAAAACAATACAGCATTTAGACGCTGAACGGGTTTATCTTGCCAAAACGATACAGAATTTAGACGCTGGACGGGTTTATCTTGCCAAAACAATTCAGGATTTAGAAAACATCGCTCAGATGAGGACGAAAATAATTTCCTTTGCTCAGACAAAGATGGACTCCATTCTAAACTCCACAAAGTAACTCTATGGTTTATCTGAAGATTTTTCATAATTCGGAGGGGTGGATTCAGCTCTAAACTAATAAGAGTGGTGTCTTATCGCCACATGTATATATATATAAATGTCCCAATATCTCCACAATAGAAAATTAGAGTCCAATTAAATAAAGCATTACCTAAAAAACCTCTGGAAAAAGTGTACTGTTGGCAATTCAAGGTGTCTTAAGCCCTACCTTCTATCTTGTTTACATAGATGACATCCTATAAGCCACATATGACATTCTAAAAAGTCACAGATGACATTCCAAAAAGCCATAGATGACATCCAGAAAAGCTTACCTCTCAAAGTGTATGCAACGATTGTATGCAGATCTACACAAAATAAGAAAGTTATGTGGGCTGTATGATGCAGCACGTCCTATAAGTAATAAAAAGCTGGACAACACATATTGACCAAAAAAAAGTAAGCGTCTTAAAGACCGAAAAAACTTTGCTAAGTTTATTCTCTAGAGAACAGAAAGGAAATCAGCATATTGCTAGAAGATTTCTATAGAACACATCACTCAAGAAAGTGAGAAAAAGTCAATCAGCATATAGTTAGAAGGTTTCTATAGAATAAATCGCTGCTGAAAAAATCTTAGTAATTCGTTGAAATCGACTTTACCTGGGTGTTTGTTTATCAATCAATCAACCAATCCCTGGTCCGTCTCGTTTCCATGGTTGCAGGTCAGGGTTCGTTACTTCTGCTCATCTTGTGCAAGTTTGCGGCAGGTATTACTGGCTTGTCCAACATAGGCGGCTTCCATGTTTGTCGTCCGACTTGTTCTTCTCTTTCCTCTTCCTCTTTATTCTGCTCTCATTCCACCCCTCCTCCCTGTGGTAGTTCTCCTTAGTTTAGTGGTGTAGTTCTGCTCTCATTCCACCCCTCCTCCCTGTGGTAGTTCTCCTTAGTTTAGTGGTGTAGTTCTGCTCTCATTCCACCCCTCCTCCCTGTGGTAGTTCTCCTTAGTTTAGTGGTGTAGTTCTGCTCTCATTCCACCCCTCCTCCCTGTGATAGTTCTCCTTAGTTTAGTGGTGTAGTTCTGCTCTCATTCCACCCCTCCTCCCTGTGATAGTTCTCCTTAGTTCAGTGGTGTAGTTCTGCTCTCATTCCACCCCTCCTCCCTGTGATAGTTCTCCTTAGTTTAGTGGTGTAGTTCTGCTCTCATTCCACCCCTCCTCCCTGTGATAGTTCTCCTTAGTTTAGTGGTGTAGTTCTGCTCTCATTCCACCCCTCCTCCCTGTGATAGTTCTCCTTAGTTTAGTGGTGTAGTTCTGCTCTCATTCCACCCCTCCTCCCTGTGGTAGTTCTCCTTAGTTTAGTGGTGTAGTTCTGCTCTCATTCCACCCCTCCTCCCTGTGGTAGTTCTCCTTAGTTTAGTGTGACGTGTGATATGGTGTAGTGTAGCCATTCTTGGCAGATAATGTTTGAATTTCTTTACATTTCATATTTACTTGGTTTATTTATTGTTGTTGGTTTTTTTTTCCTTGGTTTATGATGTTCCTGGTTGTTTTCTTCCCTTTTGTGTGTATCTAAAATGTTCCACCAATACGCCAGTAAACACATATCTAGAGCTTTGATATTTTTTTCTCCATTGTTATTGCATGAGACTACATTTTATATCTTTATAGGAATGTGGACCAAATAAAATATTTTGTTTGACGTATTTAAATATTTTTATTAGTAGCGAAAGATCATTACAACTGGTTATTTTGAACATTTTTTGTAAAGCTCCTTCTGCGGTTCCAATTCATTTCTTTCTTCTTTGTTTCAGCTCTGTCGTCCTCTGTCAAAATAGCCCTATGTAGGTAAAGATGTGACCCTGTTTAATGTTGTTTACATCCATGTAAATGTTGATTATCGGAGGCATTTTGATTTTTTTCGAAAAGGTCATTGTTTGTTTATCCTCTACTTATCAAGCGAATTTTGGAACGTAGCTTAGTTTGCTTATTTTTCTTGGGTTGTTTTTACTTTTTTTAACGTATTCATCTCGACATATTTCCAGTCTCTCTTTGGTTCAGGAAGTTTATTTAGACTTCTAACTACAAGAGAATATAAACCCATATCTCTCACAGATTCGTTTAAGTACGTGCAGCAGAACGTTTGCCCAGCAAAAAACTTTAAACTTATAATGTCAAACTTTTTAAAATTTATCTTAAATATTCTTATGGTAAGCACAAATTTTCATCGTGAGAATAAACTCGCAAAGGCAGCCTTGTAAATGGTTCATGCTTTTAATTCAAGTTTAAGCTGGTTCGATTTTAAACTCTAAGAAAGTTATGATTATTATTTCAATTCTATCTGGCAAGAATACAGTGATGCTGGCTACACAAATAAGTTAAATGTTGAGTGTAAGACAAAACTGGTTGGAGGTGGAACTTCCTCAACCGTCAGTTATTGAGATTTATCAGTATAAGGCTCCTTGAGAATCGCGATAGAGGAATTAGTGACCTCTTTAAACAATGTTGTGTTCCAAAGTGTTTTCAATTTTCAGACGTATTTTATTGTCTAGGATTCAACATTTGTCTTGGGAAAGAAATTTCGATTATTTTGCATTTGAAAATAAATATTACCTTTGTTGATCGATGTGAAGCCACAGAATAGGTTATCCCCGCACTCTAAAATGCTTCTCTTTGCTCTGCTCGACAGAAAAATACAGCTTAATACAGCAACATTAAACATACTTGATCATACAATTGTGCCTTTCAGGTTCAAAAGCTGCAAGAAAAAAAAAGATAAATAAAATTGGGTTTTTTGTTAGATTCTGCAAAATTTAATAACCTTTGTTTTCTATCCCATAACATACAAACATAAAACTACTTCATGATAAAATAAAGATATAGAAAGGCATAGCAATGAAGGGGAAAAAATTAGAAAGAGCCGTAGCAGAGACAAGATACTGAGCTGAAACCAGCATATTGACACTTTGTAAAAGAAACTAGAAATAGTGTTAGGGCTGCTTGTATGAACTTTATTCTCTCTTTAATTTAGCTAACATATTTTTGTGAGTCCATATCTTTCATATAGCAGCATATCAAAGTATAATAAAATACAACGTCCTTAACGACCTTGTAAATGGTTAATGCTTTTAATTCAAGTTTAAGCTGGTTCGATTTAAAACTCTAAAAAAATTATGCATATTATTCCAATTCTATCTGGCAAGAATACAGTGATGCTGGCTACATAAATAAATTAAATGTTGAGTGTAAAACAAAACTGGTTGGAGGTGGAACTTCCTCAACCGTCAGTTATTGAGACCTATCAGTATAAGGCTCCTTGAGAATCGCGATAGAGGAATTAGTGACCTCTTTAAACAATATTGTCGGATGAAAGTTAAGGGGCAAAAGTTTACTTCTGATCAACATTTCAATTTGAGCCCTACACCCCCCTACCCTTAATTTTCAAAGTCATTACTATGAAGAAGATAAATTAGAAGAAATTGAGTATAAAATTACAAGTACTACTCCAAATGCGTGTACCGGTATTTTTTATACTTTTCAATAAAAAACTTGAGTCATTGTGTCATATTGTTGTTTGATTCCTAACCTATGTGATCTTCATGTGGAAAGGGTGGAAAAAAATCTGTTATGTCCATCATGCAAATAATGAATTTTGATACAAATGTTCGCCACTGATATTGATGGGTATGTTTTATTGAATTGTCATAACCATTATTTTATTGTACACCATATGAACATCATTGAAATGAAGGTGTATTTGTAGTTAAAATATCAATATGGAACTATTATTTTTGAAGGAAAACAAGAATATAAATGATGTTTTGTCCAGTCCATACCCTATTTGTTACAGTCATTTTTAAATAGTAGGCCTATGCTTTTCATAAATGAGATATATGTTGTTTTTTTATGCAAATGTCATGAATATAATCATATGATTATTATAATCTAAATACATGTTATTTCTTTTAACTATTCTGTCATACATTCATTGCCAAACCCAATTATATTACCAGTATCTTGTATTTCCAGAAAATGTCACTTATTTTAATCCATTATTTCTCTTAAATATTACCCATACTTGACAGATAGTTGAATGATTTAAAACGGTTTGTTCACTTAAAGTAAAAAATTATTTCACTTTTAAGTAAACCTTTAGCATCTGGAAGATGCTGAGACCTTTTGGTCCTTAAAAGTAAAAAGTTTAGGGAACTGATGCCAGTTTAGAAATCTGTTGCAGTGTCACCTTATAAGCCTGCTATCGGTACATAGACTAACAAGACGAGCCTGTGGCTATTAGATTGTTTCTGACCTAAAAATCAAATATTTTCTAAAGCCTATGACATGCGAAGTGGTCTAAGGCTCATTTATCAGTTTGACAGCTGCTCCATCAAATACCAGAAACTTCAGATTACAGAATTAATACCTCTGAACTTGCACACCAAAGATGTAAAGGTAAGAATGAATTTTATGGACCATAAATAAAAGCATCGGTGAACCAAATGATGATACATGTATATTTAAATAACATTTCAAAGTTTATTTCCATATTATTCATTTTGCATCATTAATAACATGAACAAGAAGATAAATATACGTGTAATGTTTCTTTTTTCTTTTTTTTTCTTTCTGTTAATGGATGATGGTGAATAAAACTAAAAAGGAAAAGAACTAATGGATATTGTAGAGTAACATTTCAATTTAAGATATAATTATACATCATTCATTTAAAGAAAACTTTATCAAGGGATCTCCTAATGTGCAATTGACTTAGTCTTTTCTAATACTAATACTAAATACTATCTGTTTGACCAACTTTTTTTTAATTGAATGTAGTTGTATAAATTTACTGGATTTGTATTATATCTACACATTTATATGTATAACTTTTTGAAATTCGGATCATCAAACAAATACTCATTACATATCACACTCTTTTTATTTGTCTGGAAAATGTTATGTTCTGTGGAATTATAACAAGCAATTTTCAAAAATCTTTCTCAGTGATTTTCAGATGAATTAAAGAAGATATGAAATAAAATCTTTTCTTTCAAAATTACTACATTTTTCTTCCTTTCTCAGTTTTTGTCTGGTTTTTTTTTTTTGTGTGTGATAATTTCACCCTTTTTATGTATACTGATGTTTTCTTTTAAGTCTGATTACAGTTTTTAATAGGTTGTTAAAATTACTTTGTAAAACAACAACAACAACATCAAAAAAGTTTTTATCATTCATGTAACCTGAACATTATCTTCCATCAAGTCGTTAGTAAAAAAATGAATAAATATTTAATAGATGTATTGATCTCTTTTATTTTGACTCGTAATCAAAGTTAGTCATGATGACGGTGAAGATAAATCTTACACCAAACCAGTCTGAAAAGGTTCAAAACTTTAACAACATCTCATAATTAATGGTGGAATTGAAAAATTTTCGGTGCAATATTAAATAAAATGATATAATAACACCAGCATGATTGTGTAACAATTTAGCCTAATAGGTTCATGTAATTTAAGATAACCCTGTAATGTTTTTTTTAATAATGTGACCTGCTTCACCATTACAAGTTATTATCTTTTATGTTCAAATATCATTACTTACACTAGAAGATTTTCAAAAAAAAATTACTGAAATACATCAAAAACTCAATATATCAAAATGATCTACTGGATGATCTTTCTGGAAACTGCTCCACATACTTATGCTGCACTATGTTCTAGATCTAGAGGTATAGTTATACCTAGAGCCATTTTAGAGTAAGTCAAAATTGACTAAATTTGAATATTTGATCTTTATTTTGGACGTTCTGAGGTAGGAAAAGAGGTGTGCTCTTTGACAATACAATGCAAATTTGATCCTGGAGCTATGTTCCTGTCACAATTGCATCTAAATTCTAATCTACTAGATCTAGTAATACTCGATTACATCTACTAGATCTAGATAAATAAATAAAATATGATCATTTTAGGTTGAATTACTCAGCCCCAAGTAACTATCCAAAACCATATTTAAGCTCATAGTGGTTCTGTACCTCAGCAGTTGTTACTATTTCTTAAGGTTTCATTTGATTTGTAATTGTTTATTGATTTATAACTGATTAACTTAGGATTTATGTGATTGTGCTTGCAATTACATGTATTTGCATTAACAAAATTTCACTCTCATTATTTACATCTATCCAGACAAATCCAATAGCTGATTGTGAATAGGCAGGAGGTTTTGAAAATTAAAGACGCTCTTAACATAATAATGTTCTTTCAGGTTGCAAGGAAAGAACTTATGTTTCATAATAATTATTTGGTGCACTGAAACGGTTTACAAGAAATGCACTTCTTGAAAACATATCTGTAACATAGATATCGCCCTGCCGACATTTTGTTCAGTCTTTATTGGGCTATACTAGATCTATCTATCTAGATCTAGATCTTGTCGTTTCAGATTGCAATAAAGATCACTGATCCGCTTAAAAATGCAACGTTGGAGTGTTATCCACAGTGGCACTATATACTTAAACATCTCCTTTTTTTTTTTAACTTTCATTGTCATTTCTATATTAAAGTTACCGGTTGTTCAGACTTTGTATCATTTTCTTAGATCATTGGTTTACAGCGAATTTTTTTACTGCAAATGCTCCTCACTTACAAGAGATGAAATTTGAGTTTTTAAATTAAGAGTTATATTTTCTTCTTTACGTCATAATGTTACAGGTTCCACGTAAACATTTTTCAAGAAAAGGGTACTCTGTTGTCTCAAAGTAGCTTGTGCAAAAAGAGTAGTTCTACCATGAATTCTATAAATAGAAATGTTTCAGGTGCCATTTAGACAGACTCCATTTGAGGACGCTATAATTGTACTGCTATCCAAGCACCCTTTGACCTACGATCACATAATAAAAATATTTTTGTGGCTTACTGCAAATCGCTTCGTGTAAACAAACCAATAAAATTAGAACGTCAGAGCATTTTGTGGAGTTGTATAGCTAACTGCAGATCGCTTCGTCTAAACAGACCTTAACAAATTATTTGGTATCAATCTGCACTGAAATTCGACAAGGAATACTATTCTGAAACTTTTCTTTGTGTCAAAATCAGAAATATTTACGTCATTTTTTAAAGCCCGGCTGAGCCTGTCAGGTGCCGCACTAGAAAAATTAATGTCAAGCAGAGATTTTCCACATTTACACATTAGATTATTTTGCCTAGTCCTTTACATTGTCCACTGGAGCATACACAATTACGAGGTCTATAAAATCGATAGCTAAGGTTTAGCAAACTCTATCTACATGTTACTATTTCAGGGATATAATTCTATATCAGCCACATTTTTTCTCGTTTTAGTGTTAGTTCCGTTTCAGTTTCAGTTTCAGTTTTATTTTATTCTGTAAATAAGAGATTTGTAAGACTTACTTTCAGCTCTCATCTTATCGATACCAATAGCTTATAGATAACATATAGACAGTCGAGTTTGGATATCAAACCCGACCATTGATACATGACAGACGTCCTGGTCTTTTTGTACCCCCACGAAATCACTATGCCAAATTTGAGATTACAAAGATACTAACGGAGACCTTTGTTAACCTTTTGGAGCACTTTACCCTATCAGAGAGTATATAGTTAAGAGCACTTTAACCCTATCAGAGAGAGTAAAGAGTTAGGAGCACTCTAACCCTATCAGAGAGAGTATAGAGTTAGGAGCACTTTAACCCTATCAGAGAGAGTATAGAGTTAGGAGCACTTTAACCCTATCAGAGAGAGTAGATAGTTAGGAGCAATTTAACCCTATCAGAGAGAATAGATAGTTAGGAGCACTTAAACCCTATCAGAGAAAGTAGATAGTTCGGGTGATCCTATTCCTTACTAAATGGCCTGGAATGAGCACTTTACCCTATCAGAGAGAGTATATAGGTCGGGTGATCCTATTCCTTACTAAATGGCCTGGAATGAGCACTTTAACCCTATCAGAGAGAGTATATAGTTCGGGTGATCCTATTCCTTACTAAATGGCCTGGAATGAGCACTTTAACCCTATCAGAGAGAGTATATAGTTCGGGTGATCCTATTCCTTACTAAATGGCCTGGAATGAGCACATTAAACCTATCAGAGAGAGTATAGAGTTAGGAGCACTTCAACCCTATCAGAGAGAGTATATAGTTCGGGTGATCCTATTCCTTACTAAATGGCCTGGAATGAGCACATTAACCCTATCAGAGAGAGTATACAGGTCGGGTGATCCTATTCCTTACTAAATGGCCTGGAATGAGCACATTAACCCTATCAGAGAGAGTATACAGGTCGGGTGATCCTATTCCTTACTAAATGGCCTGGAATGAGCACATTAACCCTATCAGAGAGAGTATACAGGTCGGGTGATCCTATTCCTTACTAAATGGCCTGGGATGAGCACTTTAACCCTATCAGAGAGAGTATACAGGTCGGGTGATCCTATTCCTTACTAAATGGCCTGGAATGAGCACTTTAACCCTATCAGAGAGAATATACAGGTCGGGTGATCCTATTCCTTACTAAATGGCCTGGAATAAACATAGACTACAGTCACTCTGCGGTCCGATGTGCCCAGAGCTGACACGAGTGTGATAATGATTCATCAATCGAACACTTGCCCAGAGCTGACGCGAGTGTGATAATGATTCATCACTCGAACACTTGCCCAGAGCTGACACAAGTGTGAGAATGATTCATCAATCGAACACTTGCCCAGAGCTGACGCGAGTGTGATAATGATTCATCAATCGAACACTTGCCCAGAGCTGACACGAGTGTGATAATGATTCATCAATCGAACACTTGCCCAGAGCTGACGCGAGTGTGATAATGATTCATCAATCGATCGCTTGACAGAGTTGACACAAGTGTGATAATGATTCATCAATCGATCGCTTGACAGAGTTGACACAAGTGTGATAATGATTCATCAATCGATCGCTTGACAGAGTTGACACAAGTGTGATAATGATTCATCAATCGATCGCTTGACAGAGTTGACACAAGTGTGATAATGCTTCATCAATCGATCGCTTGACAGAGTTGACACAAGTGTGATAATGATTCATCAATCGAACACTTGACCAGAGCTGACACGAGTGTGATAATGATTCATCAATCGAACACTTGCCCATAGCTGACGCAAGTGTGATAATGATTCATCAATCGAACACTTGCCCAGAGCTGACACGAGTGTGATAATGATTCATCAATCGAACACTTGCCCAGAGCTGACACAAGTGTGATAATGATTCATCAATCGAACACTTGCCCAGAGCTGACACGAGTGTGATAATGATTCATCAATCGAACACTTGCCCAGAGCTGACGCGAGTGTGATAATGATTCATCAATCGAACACTTGCCCCGATCTGACACAAGTGTGATAATGATTCATCAATCGATCGCTTGACAGAGTTGACACAAGTGTGATAATGATTCATCAATCGAACACTTGCCCAGAGCTGACACGAGTGTGATAATGATTCATCAATCGAACACTTGCCCAGAGCTGACACGAGTGTGATAATGATTCATCAATCGAACACTTGCCCAGAGCTGACACAAGTGTGATAATGATTCATCAATCGAACACTTGCCCAGAGCTGACACGAGTGTGATAATGATTCATCAATCGAACACTTGCCCAGACCTGACACAAGTGTAATATTGATTCATCAATCGAACACTTGCCCAGACCTGACACAAGTGTAATATTGATTCATCAATCGAACACTTGCCCAGACCTGACACAAGTGTAATATTGATTCATCAATCGAACACTTGCCCAGACCTGACACAAGTGTGATAATGATTCATCAATCGATCGCTTGCCCAGAGTTGACACGAGTGTGATAATGATTCATCAATCGATCGCTTGACAGAGTTGACACAAGTGTGATAATGATTCATCAATCGATCGCTTGACAGAGTTGACACAAGTGTGATAATGATTCATCAATCGATCGCTTGACAGAGTTGACACAAGTGTGATAATGATTCATCAATCGATCGCTTGACAGAGTTCACAGAAGTGTGATAATGATTCATGAATCGATCGCTTGACAGAGTTGACACAAGTGTGATAATGATTCATCAATCGATCGCTTGACAGAGTTGACACAAGTGTTATAATGATTCATCAATCGATCGCTTGCCCAGAGTTGACACGAGTGTGATAATGATTCACCAATCGAACACTTGACTAGAGCTGACACGAGTGTGATAATGATTCATCAATCGAACACTTGCCCAGAGCTGACACGAGTGTGATAATGATTCATCAATCGATCGCTTGACAGAGTTGACACAAGAGTGATAATGATTCATTAATCGAACACTTGCCCATAGCTGACACAAGTGTGATAATGCTTCATCAATCGATCGCTTGAAAGAGTTGACACAAGTGTGATAATGATTCATCAATCGAACACTTGACCAGAGCTGACACGAGTGTGATAATGATTCATGAATCGAACACTTGCCCAGAGCTGACACGAGTGTGATAATGATTCATCAATTGAACAGTGGACCAGAGCTGACACGAGTGTGATAATGATTCATCAATCGAACACTTGCCCAGAGTTGACACGAGTGTGATAATGATTCATCAATCGAACACTTGCCCAGAGCTGACACGAGTGTGATAATGATTCATCAATCGATCGCTTGACAGAGTTGACACAAGTGTGATAATGATTCATCAATCGAACACTTGACCAGAGCTGACACGAGTGTGATAATGATTCATCAATCGAACACTTGCCCAGAGCTGACACGAGTGTGATAATGATTCATCAATCGAACACTTGCCCAGAGTTGACACGAGTGTGATAATGATTCATCAATTGATCGCTTGACAGAGTTGACACAAGTGTGATAATGATTCATCAATCGAACACTTGCCCAGAGCTGACACAAGTGTGATAATGATTCATCAATCGAACACTTGCCCAGAGCTGACACGAGTGTGATAACGATTCATCAATCGATCGCTTGACAGAGTTGACACAAGTGTGATAATGATTCATCAATCGAACACTTGCCCAGAGCTTACACAAGTGTGATAATGATTCATCAATCGATCGCTTGACAGAGTTGACACAAGTGTGATAATGATTCATCAATCGAACACTTGCCTAAAGCTGACACAAGTGTGGTAATGATTCATCAATCGAACACTTGCCCAGAACTGACACGAGTGTGATAATGATTCATCAATCGAACACTTGCCCAGAACTGACACAAGTGTTATAATGATTCGTCAATCGAACGCTCTATACTGATAGTCGGGAGTCCCCAAATCAGGTGCAAAGAGACAGGGAAACAGTAGAACAGCATAGGTTTTGTAGCTGTTAGAGAAAAAGAACAGCATGCACCTTAGCAATAGGGTGACAAAAAATAACTAAACTGCACTTAAACAGTAGACTCATTTCATTTTAGAAAAACTGTCACACATGCTTTGAATGAGTTAAAAAGACTTGAATCTATAGGAAACTGTATACAAGATACATCATATTCATTCCAAGAAACAGGTCTCATTTTCCTACACGATGCAGAACAATAGGTGAGGGGGGAAGTATGATTTTCAAGTTCTATAAGAACCAACATCAATTTCATAGAGAAAAGTTACAAATATTATAACAATGGAGCTCTTGCTTGCAAACGAGGCAAAACAGTGCTGGGAAATGAAAACTTGGCTTTGGAATCATAATATTATACCCAAGATAATAGGATCGGAACCATCAATAGAATTTAATATTTAATCCTTTTTTCGATTAGAGATTAGTACGTATCTAAAGATGGTCACACACTCATACTCAAATAATCACTTCGCATTGTTATTTTAGCCGTTTGTACAGAGTAAAAAAAAGAGTCGACCCCATTTTCAGAACGTCCCATCCAGGTGTAAATGCTAGACCTCTGCTTTTTCAATCAGTACTCTTTCTAAGCTTTCCGAGCTTTTAAAATTTTCCTTTCTTTATTTCCTTTAAGTTTGAACCATGCGCCCCCACTCACCAGCGTGATGAGAAGTGCGATGTGGCTATAAGTTACTAAGCAGAGCGCTTGAATGGCTATAAGCAGGAGCTGGATCGATCCGTGGCAAGATTAATCAGGTGGTACAGTCTAATTCTATAGCAAGAACCTTATCAACTACTTCCTTTTTTTTTAAAGAGATCCCTGGTTCGAGACGAGATCCAGAATATAAATATAGTTCTAGCTCTGGGTCCAGAGATAGGTTTAAGAATACTACGGCTAGGTTCAAGTTGATATAAGATCGCTAAAAAAAAGTCTCGGAAGGCCCTGTTTTCTCAGTTATTGTTTTGTTTTATTGTGTTTTGTTTTTCGTCAGTCGCGCTATATGTATTAACAAACAATAATCATGAAACACAATCATATTGCCATCTCATTCCCACTACTTGGTTGCTCTAGCTTGGATAGATTGAATCCCTTTACAATGTATCTGCGTGAGTCGAAAAGATCAACAGCTGATTCATTTGCACAAAGATAATTATACTGAACACCTGAATCAATTTTTCCGAACTGTGAAACCCTTCACCACCTTTTTTGGATTATCTGTCGGGTGCCACGCAAACAGAACAATCATAAACCTCAAAAGCGGTTAATCAGTGATTCAAATCAAAAAGTCTGAAAAAAACATTGCTGTTTTTGCCAAAGATCCTCAGTTTTTAAGAGCTGAAGAGTCAGAAGGCCTAGGATAAAAAGCTCATTAGTTGTCAAAACAGATTTTGGATCAATAAATGTAACAAAGGTCAAGGCATAATTGCAGCATTCTCCCAAATACGTTACCGGTTGAGGTAAGTCCAGAGAATATGAAATCAACACAATTGGAGATAATTACCAGTTTATTGCATCAAGTAATGACAAAATAATCATATCACTTTAGGCATGGAGATATTGGTAATTTAAGATTTATCGCGAAGACTACAATTGATCTAGATAAAAAAAAGCTCCTTGGCGAGTGGGTACATGCCTAACACGCGAAAAAACAAACAAAATAATAAAGTACAAAATCTGCACAATAAACTTGGCCTTGCGAAGGCGCCGGCTCTTAGTAACTCTTTACAAGCCGATCAAGCCAAGCTAAACGCATACACAATGTCTAGACACTTATCATAGTTAAAATCTTCTTCATAATTCTCAACACTACCTTGAGAAGAAGAACAAGAAGAAGAAGAAGAAGAAGGAAGAGGAGGAGGAGGAGAAGGAGGAGGAGGAGGAGAACATGGACATCAACGAATTTGGTACACTGAATCAGCCGCATCATTTGTAGCTTCAGTCAACACAGCAACATTTACAATGCTGTTTGAAAGAGCAACAGCAACATGAAAAATGCTGTATGTAAGAGCAACAGCAACATGAAAAATGCTGTATGCAAGAGCAACAGCGACAGGGAGTGATTGAGTGAATTACAACACTCAGACCAATAGAAACAGCGCCAGATTCAGTGGTAATGGCAGCTAGTAGCAAGAACATCTAGGTGCCGTTACTCAAGTTGACAACACAAACATTTATATTGTCATATTTGGCAACGGTGACATTATTGAAAGCGATATCTTATAGAACATCATTCCGTAAAGTGTTGACTTGCAATATGGACATAGATGATGACTGGGTCAACGGATAACTTACCGTGGATATAAGTAAAGAAAATAGTTTCATCACCAACATTAACAGTAGCTTAGCCAACCACATCATCATCAGCGGTGGCTTTAGACAACTACACCTACATTAGTGGCAGCTCTACCATACAGCACCAGCAAAAGTGCAATGGCTATAGCTGATTTCAGCAAAATTATCAACAGTGGTAACTATAGTTGAATACAACAACAGTAGTGATGGCCATAGCTAACAACATCGGCATCAGTGGTGGTTTTGGCTGGTTGTGGCTGATAACAAAAGCTCCAGTGATGGCCATAGCTAACAACATCGGCATCAGTGGTGGTTTTGGCTGGTTGTGGCTGATAACAAAAGCACCAGTGATGGCCATAGCTGACTGTACCATCATTAGTGAAGGCATTATCAACAGACACAACCACTGAGGCTACAGTTGACTACAGGAACATCGACTTTATCCACGGTTGCTCTCAGAAACATAGGTGGTAGTCATTGCTGACAACAGATACAGCAACTATTGCATTTATTTGTTGCTTTTGAGAGCTTGGGTGCAATATTTGTGAAAACATGAGGGTCTAAGTGGGATAGTGCTCTTTAGCATTATGTCAAACAAAAAGCGCAGCTTTTCATTTCACCATATAAAACTGATCTTTAGTTTAATCTCCTTATCAAAATGACTGACAGTTCAAATCAACAGTTATATATTAGATGGATGCAGATGATAACAGCAATATCTTAGATGGATGCAGATGACAACCGCAATATCTTAGATGGATGCAGATGACAACAGCGATACCTTAGATGGATGCAGATGACAACAGCGATACCTTAGATGGATGCAGATGATAACAGCAATATCCTTGATGGATGCAGATGACATTAGCAATATTTCTAGATGGATGCAGATATTAACAGCAATATCTTAGATGGATGCAGATGACAACAGCGATACCTTAGATGGATGCAGATGACAACAGCGATACCTTAGATGGATGCAGATGATAACAGCAATATCCTTGATGGATGCAGATGACATTAGCAATATTTCTAGATGGATGCAGATATTAACAGCAATATCTTAGATGGATGCAGATGACAACCTCAATATCTTAAATGGATGCAGATGGCAACAGCAATATCTTAGATGGATGCAGATGACAACAGCAATATCTTATATAGATGCAGATGACAACAGCAATATCCTAGATGTATGCAGATGTTAACAGCAATATCCTAGATGGATGCAGATGATATTAGCAATATTTCTAGATAAATGCAGATGACATTATCAATATCCTGAATGAATGCAGAGGGCAATAGCAATATCCTAAATGGATGCAGACGACAACCGCAATATCTTAGATAAATGCAGCGATACCCTAAATTGATGCAGATGACGACAGCGGCATCAGTGATAGAGGTAGCTGACATCAGCAACAACCGAAATGGTAGCAGATGACAACAGCAGCATCTATGATGGTTGCAGATGGTAATAGAAACATCATTATAGTAGTGCTTGTAAATAAGAACTAGAACACAAGCAAGGGCGGGTGTGATAGATGCAACATCACTTTTGATGGAGGTAAAAATAAATCATCTGAGGTGGCGCTTGATAGCGGTATATACACACAAAAAGAAACAAAACAAAACTAACAAAGAGCCATCCTATGCATACTTAGACTGTGGTAAAGAAATAGATAATTTTTTGTTATTATAGAGTTTCAAACTGCCCTAACTTGCTAAGGTTTATATTGATAACCCAAATGTTTCTACACGAGCTGAAAACAAAAGGCAACCTTATAACAATATATCATCATCACTTGAAATTACGATATAACTGTTTTCAACAATAGAAATAGTTTAAAATTCTTTGAAAAACAAGTTTAAATTTGCCTAAAGAAAGTCTTCACGTGATTATATTTCGCTGAGTGATGAATTTTTAAGCCAGGTATTTCCAAGATCTCTGAAGAATAATAAAATTCTTGAAATCATAAAATAAGTAAATGGAAAGACAAAGGAAGGCGTTTTTTTTTCCTTAAATTAAGAGGTTAAAGTGAAGATCTAAGAATTATGCTACAAAGATTTAAAAAAAAGAAGCAGGTTAGGCTCAGTTGCGCAGAAAGAGGCGAAAAGAAATGAGAAACAGATTAGAGACGCTAAAGATATTTAGATAGACCAAGAGAGAGAAAGAAATGAGAAACAGATTAGAGACGCTAAAGATATTTAGACAGACCAAGAGAGAGAAAGAAATGAGAAACAGATTAGAGACGCTAAAGATATTTAGACAGACCAAGAGAGAGAAAGAAATGAGAAACAGATTAGAGACGCTAAAGATATTTAGATAGACCAAGAGAGAGAAAGAAATGAGAAACAGATTAGAGACGCTAAAGATATTTAGATAGACCAAGAGAGAGAAAGAAATGAGAAACAGATTAGAGACGCTAAAGATATTTAGATAGACCAAGAGAGAGAAACAGATTAGAGACGCTAAAGATATTTAGATAGACCAAGAGAGAGAAAGAAATGAGAAACAGATTAGAGACGCTAAAGATATTTAGATAGACCAAGAGAGAGAAAGAAATGAGAAACAGATTAGAGACGCTAAAGATATTTAGATAGACCAAGAGAGAGAAAGAAATGAGAAACAGATTAGAGACGCTAAAGATATTTAGATAGACCAAGAGAGAGAGAAATGAGAAACAGATTAGACACGCTAAAGATATTTAGATAGACCAAGAGAGAGAGAGAAATGAGAAACAGATTAGAGACGCTAAAGATATTTAGATAGACCAAGAGAGAGAGAAATGAGAAACAGATTAGAGACGCTAAAGATATTTAGATAGACCAAGAGAGAGAAAGAAATGAGAAACAGATTAGAGACGCTAAAGATATTTAGATAGACCAAGAGAGAGAAAGAAATGAGAAACAGATTAGAGACGCTAAAGATATTTAGATAGACCAAGAGAGAGAAAGAAATGAGAAACAGATTAGAGACGCTAAAGATATTTAGATAGACCAAGAGAGAGAAAGAAATGAGAAACAGATTAGAGACGCTAAAGATATTTAGATAGACCAAGAGAGAGAAAGAAATGAGAAACAGATTAGAGACGCTAAAGATATTTAGATAGACCAAGAGAGAGAAAGAAATGAGAAACAGATTAGAGACGCTAAAGATATTTAGATAGACCAAGAGAGAGAAAGAAATGAGAAACAGATTAGAGACGCTAAAGATATTTAGATAGACCAAGAGAGAGAAAGAAATGAGAAACAGATTAGAGACGCTAAAGATATTTAGATAGACCAAGAGAGAGAAAGAAATGAGAAACAGATTAGAGACGCTAAAGATATTTAGATAGACCAAGAGAGAGAAAGAAATGAGAAACAGATTAGAGACGCTAAAGATATTTAGATAGACCAAGAGAGAGAAAAAAAAGAGGTCAAGAAGATAGATACGGAGAAAGAGATTGTTGTGCAAAGGAAACTACTGCTACTACTACTACTACTACTACTACTACTACTACTACTACTACTACTACTACTACTACTACTACTACTACTACTACTACTACTACTACTACTACTACTACTACTACTACTACTGCTGCTGCTGCTGCTGCTGCTGCTGCTGCTCATGCTGCTACTGCTGCATTGCTTTTTTCTGTTAGTAAAGATTTATAAAGCAGGACAAGAGATTTGCTTTCAGGGCGAGAGGACGAAGAGAGTGACAAGGAAAAAAAGAAAAAATCATAATTGGGTGATCGAAAGAGAGACAGAGACATTGAACGACATTGATTCACATAATTATAGAGGGGAAAAGGGACTGAGATAGACAAAGAGAGAGATGGAGAGAGAGAGAGAGAGAGAGAGAGAGAGAGGAGAGAAAGGGAGAGAGGGGCAGAGAGAGAGGCAGAGAGAGAAAGAGGGAGAGAGAGTGAGAGATAGGGAGAGAGAGGGGGAGAGAGATAAGGAGAGAGATATGGAGAGAGAGGGGGAGAGAGATTGAGGGAGAAATATAGGGAGAGAGAGGGAGAGAGAGAGGGGGGAGAGAAAGAAGGAGAGAGAGAGGGAGAGAGATAGGAGATAGAGGAAGAGAGATAGAGAGAGGGGCAGAGAGAGAGGCAGAGAGAGAAAGAGGGAGAGAGAGAGTGAGAGATAGGGAGAGAGAGGGGGAGAGAGATAAGAAGAGAGATATGGAGAGAGAGGGGGAGAGAGGGGGAGAGAGATTGAGGGAGAAATATAGGGAGAGATAGGGAGAGAGAGGGAGAGAGAGGGGGAGAGAAAGAAGGAGAGAGAGAGGGAGAGAGATAGGAGATAGAGGAAGAGAGAGAGGAAGAGAGATAGAGAGAGAGGGGGGAGAGAGAGAAGGAGAATGGAAGAAACTGGTGGGCGAGGAGGTTGGGGATGAGAAATAGATTCATAAAAACATCCCCTGAAACTCGCGGCCGATCGAAACCAAACATTATTTAATAAAATGTTGGGTCAGGTGACTGAGTTCACAAACATTAAATTTAGAGTTAAGTAACAGGATGAGTCATTTCCCTTGAATGAGACAGGTAATCCTGATCAGTTTATGTCTTTGTGACACAAGTCTGTAGTGATCTTTAAAAAAAAAAACAAGGAATACAAAACAACCATCTTTGCGAAAATTAAGTAAAATTGCAGATATGTAATAACGGCAATAGAAATAACGGACACGGCGGGAATGGAAGGTAAAAAAAGAGATAGTTAACAATAGAAAGATAGTGAAAGATAAATAGATAGATGAATAGAGAGAGAAAGAAAGAGAGAGAGAGAGAGAGAGAGAGAGATCGATTAATAGATAAAAAGATATAGAGAGAAAGAGATATAGAGAGACAGATAGACCAACAGGCAAACAGACTGAGAGATAAGAAAGGCATCAATAAACAAAGCAATAGAGAGATGTAGAAAAGATGAGAACTAATCATGATTACCACACCTATAGTTGGGTCTTTACTGTCTGTTTTGGAGCAATATTACTATGAAAATTTTGATTTATGTCCGTTGAAGTTTTCTTTCCTCACTGATTTAAATAGATGATTTTACCATGTGTCAGTGGTATGGCAAACTTTTTTTCAATTTTTCGTCCTTTTTTTTAATACGAATCGACTTTTTTGTGATTCCATGTTGTATTCCTCTCGAAAAGCTTTCGTTAAGTCAGACAGTTTGACACAGCATGGTTGCTGGAAAAGTTCACCTTAGCCAAATAGCATCTGCTGTTTGTCGAAATATGTGATTTAGATAAAATTATTCAAAGGCTACCAAAAAAAAAAAAACAACAACAAAAAAACAAAAAAAAAACAAAAAAACAAAAAAACGAACAAAAAACGAAACGAAACAAAACAAAACGTAACTCGGTGGTTTCTAGCGATAAAGCTATGTACGTCATTCTGTATGTTATGTATGTATGTTCAGGCCGTCTAGCCTGCTTCTATCTTATTCTTTTTCTTGTAAAGCGCATAGAGCATTTTAATCATTTGGATATGCGCTATATAAATGCACTTTATTATTATTATTATTATTATTATTATTATTATTATTATTATTATTATTATTATTATTATTATTATTATTATTATTATTATTATTATTATTATTATTATTATTATTATTATTAAAGGAGTGAACAGCATTTCAACAGATCTACGTAATTTAACAGTCACCATTCCTTCCTCTCTACAAAGTATATTATTTGAGAAGTTACATTTGCGTTTATTTTTTTCATTAATTTTACTTCAGTAATCTCCAACGTTTTTTTTTTTTGCCACTTTATTTTGTTTCCATTATCTTGTGAAAATTTACTTCTTTTTCTTCACTTTCCCTACACGATAATACTTCCAACCTTTATATTAATGTCTAATTTTTAAAAGCATCCTTAAATTATTGATTACCTGTTTGGGAATTTTTTTCTATCAATATCTTTCAGATTTTTCTTTCCTGAATCTGTTTGGGAACAAAACCGCAGCCACGTTGTGTCTGTTTCTTGCTTGATAGGTAAACTGTCTTTCCATCGCTATTTCATTTTATAAGGTTGCTTGGCTCAAGAAAGAGATGCGTTACTTGAATTATAAAAAAAAACAACAACCCATCTTATCTGTGAAATTAAAAGAAGCTTGACTAAAATATTCTATACTGTTTAATTTATTTTTAGAGGTTTTAAGTTTAAAGATCACGGATGGCAGAAAAAACAGAATATCAGAGAAGAAATTATACGCATAGCTTTTTTTATGAAATAAATGCAATCCTCATAACTTAAAAAAGAAAAAAAAATAGAGAAGAAATTTGTATAGTCTGAGACAATTACACATTTTTTTTAATAGGAGGCTTGGCATGGGTGGCTTGCAGCGGAAGTAATGGTACATAGTTTAGATGGGACACTCCTTTTCTAGGCTGAGTACAAGTAGGGCAAAACACAGGTATCAATTAAGCAACATGTATTAAAACATTTATTTCTTTGAAAAAAAAACACAGTCCGAAACTCATTGCATACATTTAACCAAAAAGTTGCTAATGCCAAAGAATTGTTCTTTGTCATCATAACAATTTTACCAATAATAAATTGGCGTTGTTTGTGATCGCAATTAAATGATGTTTAGATTTGAAGCAATTTACAAATTCATGGCTATGGAGCAGCATCTTTTAAAATTTTATCTTGTCCCCACTGTAATGGTGAAATTCCCTAGAATTAGTCGTCAGGAATAATATGGTTCTTAAGTCTTGAAACAGGAGCAACCAGGCTTTCTACAGAAGAATTTCTGAATCGATGACTTGAGATATGATTACCCTGTATCGATTGGGAACGTGTAACTCCACGTCTCTCTCTCTCTCTCTCTCTCTCTCTCTCTCTCTCTCTCTCTCTCTCTCTCTCTCTCTCTCTCTCTCTCTCTCTCCCTCCCTCCCTCTCTCTCTTCATTTCGAGTCTGTATGACTATGTATGCCACTAACATTTTTATCGTGTAAACTATATAATTACTAAGAAAGTTAACTTCCTCAGTCCAGCCCCTCCCCCACCAACACTTACCCACCCCATCCCACTTAATAGATGAATTGAAAAAATACTAAACACAAAAAAGCGTTGAAGTCCTTTAAAAGGTACAACTACTCTTTGCCTAATATACCTTTACTCCACATTGCTTAAATCAGAGAGTTTTTTTTTATTGAACAATTCCTATATATATGACTGGTTACTTTTTCAACAATAAAGAAGCACCACTCGAACATAACAAACAATTCTCCCTATATTTTGATAATTATTTTCAGTACTTTATGTACATCAACCACATAGCTTGGTAGTTTATATAAGGTGTTTACAAAGCTTAGCATCTATGACTTTTCTATATTAGTCTGTATTAATGTCTGTCTATCGAGATCTCTCTCTTTTCTCTCTCTCTCTCTCTCTCTCTCTCTCTCTCTCTCTCTCTCTCTCTCTCTCTCTCTCTCTCTCTCTCTCTCTCTCTCTCTCTCTCTCTCTCTCTCTCTCTCTCTCTCTCCCCCCCACCCTCTCTCTCTCCCTCTCTCTTTCTTTCGTTTTCCTTTTGTCCATATCCTATTTTTCCTTTTCTATCAAATTTTTTAAATTTTTTTGTTATATTTTTTTTTACACATTTATATATTTTCTTTCCGATATTATCTTTCTTACTATATTACATGTTTCGTATTATTAAACTATTTAAATGAGTATTCGCCATTTTGTTCATATCATTATAGTGTTGTTTTCTGGTGATGTTTTTGTGTCTGATAAAGGCTACTATCAACACAACAATTAATACCGCTACTACTACTACTACTACTACTACTACTACTACTACTACTACTACTACTACTACTACTACTACTACTACTACTACTACTATACTACTACTACTACTACTAATACTACTACTACTACTACTACTACTACTACTACTACTACTACTACTACTACTACTACTATTACTACTACTATTACTACTACTACTACTACTACTACTACTACTACTACTACTACTACTACTACTACTACTACTACTACTACTAGCAATGCTGATGCTACTCCTACTACTACTACTACTACTAGTACTACTACTACTACTACTACTACTACTACTACTACTACTACTACTACTACTACTACTACTACTACTACTACTACTACTACTACTACTACTACTACTACTACTACTACTACTACTACTACTACTACGACTACTGCTGCTGCTTCTGCTGCTACTACTGCCATTTTTTTCTGTTAAAATGCCATTGCTCCTTATATACACACGTTAACTTTGATATTTTATGTATGTTATACCCATTTCCATGGTAGTTCACCGTGACTTTTTGTTTATATTATTTTATTACCAGGATCAGCAGATAAAGAGATGGCTAAACAGTGTGCAATGGCTGAGAATAACGTGACGACATCCCATAGACCTGGTGAGCTGGAAGCAGGTGTGTCCATGGGAGAGGTGTCTATGCATTACATCGGTCTTATCCTCAAGATGTACGTCAACCCCGCTCTGGGCCTTAGCGGTATCTTCATCAACCTCATCAACACTGGTATTTTCTACAAGATGGGCCTTGCTGACGGAGTAACGCAAAACTTTTTAGTCCTCTCTATATGTGACGGTATTCTGGCAGCTGCTGCCCTTGTGAACTCGATCAGTTACATTATGCTAAATACGGTCTATTCCCGCGGTGGTCCGATTACTGAACACCTGCAAGCGATTTTTTGGGCTTCTGTAATATCTTGGCCTTTCAGCCAAATAGTTTCGTGTATAACGACTACGGTTATAGCGGTTGTCCGGTGTTGTTGCGTGGCCCTACCGTTTCGTGTTAAGCATATTTTGACAACGCGTCGCCAGCTGTTAGCCATCGCTTTCTTCTCTCTGTGTGTTCATGCTGTGTTGGTTTATATTTTCCATCCAACTTACCTTCTCTATATCAAAGATCCAGTTACCAACGCGACTCTGGTGGCATATCACGGAGCATATTATGATATTCTCAATATCTTTACAAATATTTTCCTTTATATCACATTTATTATTGTCATTTTGTGTATAATGATTTTAATTCTCTGTCTTAATAGGTCATCTAAGTTTAGAAATCAATTTTCTTTTGTATCTAATGGCTCTGAGAAAAAGAAAGAGAAAATTCGAGAAGTCAGGGTTGTACAAACTGTTATACTTGTAGCCAGTATATTTATCATCTGTAACACGCCAACCATTGTCTTGTCTATCGTAAGACAAGTTACGCCCGGATTTTCAGTGGATGGCGATCTCAGAGATGTGTACGATTTCTTCATCATTTTCGTAGAGACAGCTCTGCTTTTGAATGTAGACGTTAATATTTTCATTTACCTCGGTTTCAACTCGCGCTACCGTAACATATTCTGGAAAACTATTGGGAAAAGTTCACCCTGAAAGGCTATTCAGACTTAAGCGTTAGATCATAATACGTCAGATTTCTGTGCATGCTTTTATCCTAAAAAATATTTGGGATTTCATTTCCAAATTTCGTGCCAATTCATTCCTAATAAACATAACTTTATGCTTGATGATTTTTTTTTTGTCATAGACTTGCTTTTTTATTTGATTCATTTCCTACCGATAAATCTCTGAAAAAATTCGGTTGCAAAATAAATTTCTTGTTTTCGTATTCTAAACTCGAATAAGCAGGTAAACATGTAGAGCGTCCAACTGATGTATACAAGGATTCTCTTCACTGGTTCGATGCTCAGCGGCGGGGAGAGAGTCTGGGGTCTCACTGAGTCGGTCGCGATGGGACCTGCTTGCTGTGCAGAGTGCGGCCTGAGATAACGGAGTGGGCGGGATATACATCAACAATCGACCAATCAAACACAAATAGTTCCAGGTTGAAATATGAGAGAGCTCGACATCTGATGCCACGGGGAAACTTGTAGTTTACTGATTGCTCAGCAACTACAACTGGAAAAGTTCAGAACTCAAAATTAAAACGACCATTTGTAAAATAACCACATGTTTTAAGAAGCAAAATAATAAGGTATATCTAGATCTAATCACTTTAAGAGTGTCATAAAGTGGTTGAAATAGAACTGAATTGAGGAAAAAATTTTTCGTATGAAATATTACAAGCCCAGTTGACTCCAATTTCACTGAATGTTGGCTTCGCTCCGGCTTGGACTTCATGAAAGTTATAGAAGATGAGATACGTGATATGTCTCGACTGTATGGATGAGACCTAATCAAAATTGTGGAATATTATGAAGGAATATCGACAGAAAACGATGTCCCTTTCATAATGTTTATTTAAAATGGAAATTTGTGAGATTTGTTCCGGGATTTTTTTTTTGTTTGTTTTGTTTGTTTCTTTTTTTAACACACTGTACCGTGTATTTTTAGCCTAAAGATGTCGTCCGTATTGAGACATCACTTAGCTGGATTTACATTTGTAGTTTGGCTGAAATGATCTGTAAATGTTCGCCAGGCGGCCCATCACCACTGGACTACCATGAACTTTGGATATACACGCCACATACTTGTCCATTGGGCAAACAAGATCCTTGGAAATAGTGGGTGCGGTTTAATAAAATATGAACTCATACGTCGCTTTCCATTACGCTTATATGTGCTGCGGAACAACGCCATAAGTAAAAAAAAATCACTTTGATTATTTCTGTGATAATTTGAGGAGATTTTGAAAAAAGAAATCGTATAACACCGGAAGAGTCTGATACAATAATTATGTTTGGACTGTTTTTGGACATTACTTGAAGAAGCGGCTTTTTAAAGCATCATTTATAGGAAATAAGAAATAAGATATAGCTCGGACACAAGAATGTGATGTCAGGCGTTTCCTGTATATCAAAGCAGCCTCCGTTGGGCAGTATAGAACTGGAAAGACAGGACTTCAAAGTCACCCACCGACGATCTGGTCTCGTGACCATGAAAAAGTCTCTACTAATAGCAAAGCGAGTGTTTTAACCTCAAAGCCACTGGAGCACCTGGCATAATGTATGCAGTGTTTCAAGAGTACTGATATTCTCTGAAATTCAGTTACGGTTTAAACATCAATTTTCCATGCCTCTGTTGGCTCAATATAAAACTTGGTTCTTAAAAAAAATATTGTTAATGTCACTCACAAAAAATCAATCTGTTGGATTTACAAAACTTGGTGAGTTAAGATGTTAAACAAAAAAAAAATCTTTTTCTAAATTTTTCCTGTAAAACTAAAAATATACCCTTGTTATTAGGAGTATCCAAAAATGATTTGTTGAATATATAAAATTTTTTTCATCACATTAAAATAAGAGTGGTATGTGAGATAGGACACGAAGTCTAAACAAAAACTCCACCGAGGAGCTTGATTTTGAGTTTGAAGTGAGATGTCTGGAAGTGTTTGGGTAGCTGGAGCCATCACTTTTACTTTCAACACCTCCCGCTGAAGGCCCTGTTTTCTATTTGTTTCACGTCTTCTACATTCTTTGTGGAAAAGCATAATTTACAAAATTTTCACTTCACACAATGTTCGTTATTTCAAAGCATCAAATTCCTACTAGCACCATCTATGGTCAGGGTAAAACCACAAATACTTCGCAGTTTAAATTCTATTTCACATCATTTAAACTGCAAGGTCGAAAGACTTTATTATTCACAAAAGGAGAAAAATTACCATATGTGAATTTTAACACCGAAATCAAACTGAAAAAGAAAACAATTTGTTTTATTTAAATAATCAGGAATTTACTTCTGGAAAAAAAGAGAGAAAAAAAGAACCAGTATGTAAATGCAAGTTGTTTTCTTTTTCAAAGCTCACAAACTTCGTGAGTCGCAATAAAATATTTTATTTAAAGTGAGCCGATCTTCTTTCAACAGTGTATGATATATAAAGAGACTGGCTATGTTTGGGCATAATATTTCAAAGTTCCAGTTTCAAAATATTGAAAGTATACATGTATACCCCATCAAATTTGTTACAACGGAATGTAAAAATGTTGACACAATTTATTATTCTAGAGTGTTTGAGGACAGATAGTGCTTTTGGCATTATATTTTGCGTCCGAGTTCTTCCCTTCATACCTCGGGTCTGTTAGATCATATAAGACCAATCTTCATAGAAGTGAGAGATTCTGAAATATTACGCTGCCATACAGTGTTTCCATCATTGTTACGGTTCGAATCAGACAAGCCTTCATAGAAGTGAGAGATTCTGAAATATTACGCTGCTCTACAGTGTTTCCATCATTGTTACGGTTCGAATCAGACAAGCCTTCATAGAAGTGAGAGATTCTGAAATATTACGCTGCTATACAGTGTTTCCATCATTGTTACGGTTCGAATCAGACAAGCCTTCATAGAAGTGAGAGATTTTGAAATATTACGCTGCTCTACAGTGTTTCCATCATTGTTACGGTTGTAATGAGAGAAGCCTTCATAGAAGTGAGAGATTTTGAAATATAACGCTGCTATACAGTGTTTCCATCATTGTTACGGTTGTAATGAGAGAAGCCTTCATAGAAGTGAGATATTTCGAAATATTACGCTGCTATGCAGTGTTTCCATCATTGTTACAGTTCCAATGAGAGAAGCCTTCATAGAAGTGAGAGATTCTGAAATATTACGCTGCTATGCAGTGTTTCCATCATTGTTACGGTTCCAATAAGACAAGCCTACAGAGACGTGAAGGATTTTGAAATATTACGCTGCTATACAGTGTTTCCATCATTGTTACGGTTGTAATGAGAGAAGCCTTCATAGAAGTGAGAGATTCTCAAATATCACGCTTATATACAGTGTTTCCATCATTGTTACGGTTGTAATGAGAGAAGCCTTCATAGAAGTGAGAGATTCTGAAATATTACGCTGCTATACAGTGTTTCCATCATTGTTGCGGTTCCAATGAGAGAAGCCTTCATAGAAGTGAGAGATTCTGAAATATTACGCTGCTATGCAGTGTTTCCTTCATAGTTACGGTTCCAATGAGAGAAGCCTTCATAGAAGTGAGAGATTCTGAAATATTACGCTGCTATGCAGTGTTTCCATCATTGTTACGGTTCCAATAAGACAAGCCTACATAGAAGAGAGAGATTCTGAAATATAACGCTGCTATACAGTGTTTCCATCATTGTTACGGTTCCAATAAGACAAGCCTTCACAGAAGTGAGAGATTCTGAAATATTACGCTGCTATACAGTGTTTCCATCATTGTTACGGTTGTAATGAGAGAAGCCTTCATAGAAGTGAGAGATTCTCAAATATCAAGCTTATATACAGTGTTTCCATCATTGTTACGGTTGTAATGAGAGAAGCCTTCATAGAAGTGAGATATTTTGAAATATTACGCTGCTATGCAGTGTTTCCATCATTGTTACGGTTCCAATAAGACAAGCCTACAGAGACGTGAAGGATTTTGAAATATTACGCTGCTATACAGTGTTTCCATCATTGTTATGGTTCCAATAAGACAAGCCTTCATAGAAGAGAGAGATTCTGAAATATTACGCTGCCATACAGTGTTTCCATCATTGTTGCGGTTCCAATGAGAGAAGCCTACATAGAAGAGAGAGATTCTGAAATATTACGCTGCTATACAGTGTTTCCATCATTGTTACGGTTCCAATGAGAGAAGCCTTCATAGAAGAGAGAGATTCTGAAATATTGCGCTCTATACAGTGTTTCCATCATTGTTGCGGTTCCAATGAGAGAAGCCTTCATAGAAGTGAGAGATTCTGAAATATTGCGCTCTATACAGTGTTTCCATCATTGTTGCGGTTCCAATGAGAGAAGCCTTCATAGAAGTGAGAGATTCTGAAATATTACGCTGCCGTACACCTGTGTTCCCACCATTGTTGCGGTCGTCATGGTGATTATTAAAACTTGAGTAGAAATCCAAATCGATGGCGAGTTGACCTAGTTTCTCGTGATGGATTGAACCTGTATTGAAAGCCGAATCTCGAGCCATTTCTTGCTTTGCGCTTATTCAGATTGGACTCCTCTCGTCTGTTTCAACAGTTATTCAAATCTCAGTGACACTAATCTGTTTTCTGGTGCCAGCACCAATAATTGACCAGTTTTTGTGTCCTCGTCAACCTGGTAACAAATCATGTAATTGCAGAGACAAAGTGAATAAGGCATGAGGTGTCATGGCAAGACTTTTAGTGAAGCCATTTGATGACAAAAAGAGATACGAGTCCTGTGCAGTCCTCTCTGACAATGCACAAGTATGTTTATTGTGGTGGAAAATGCACAGTAAACCTTAAACGTTCTTTAAAGCGCATATGAATATATATATATATATATATATGTATATAACATGCAAATATTTTCATTCCGTACTTATTATTTAAAAATAATCTTTCAGACCCTTTTAACTTTTTTAAGATGGTTTGTCCTATATGTTTTGAATTAAACATATGTATAACCATGATTTGGGTGTTTTAACAATGCTATAGAAACTTTTGTCTAATGTTTTTATGTCATATGCTTCTCCTGTAACATTCCTAACAAATCGTGTTCATTATTCAATCTTCTCGAGGATCAATTTTAATGAAAGTACCTTAGATGTTACACATTACTCAAAGTCTTTGTGTTTATATACAAACATATGCTTTTGTTATTGATATTTTATTGCAAATGATAATATATGTTTGTCCTGGTAACACTCCTAACAGATGGTGGTCACATCAGTTACATAAAAATTTCTCCCAAACTATGCTAGCCTGAGGTCTGCACTTTTCACACAACAAATATCAAGAATCAAACATTCTATACGGTACTTTGCTGTTTTGATGTGACATAATTCAAATTTGACCCTCTATGTCCACAAATGGTAAAAAGTACTGGTGGACTGACCCATATATATATATAAAAAAAAATAGGCGCAAGATGTTTAATTTCACACCCATCCAATTAAACATCTTGCGCCTATTTTTTCTTAAAAGTCTGCGCGCTGTTATAGTAATAATAATAATAATTATCATCATCATCTTTTCGTACAATAATCTGGTATGAGCAAACCAGCTTTCAATTTCACTGCGCTAACTCCATCATGTATACAAAATAGGTGGCGAAACCTGCTGAGGGATGTTGGGGATTGGGTCAGAAGGAAGGGGAGGGTGGTGCAAGTTGGGCAGATTTACGGCTCACTAATCGATGCCATCAATTCCAACTGATAAACTTCCAGTGTCACAGATTAAACTGGATTACAACAAGGGCACACGTAGGTGAACAAACTTAGCTTCTCAGTCGCAGTGCGAAAACATTATCACTGAGAAAGCTACAGGTCTAATAACCGAGGGTCAAAGTTCATGTTTCTTACTGATTTTTCGACTGCTGTGGTGTTTACTACCTCAGCAAAATCAACCAAATCAAACCGGTCATCAGGGTGGCGAAGAATCAGCCCAGATTCATGACTTTACTACCAGTGTTGATTCTAAATTAATTAAGAATCTAGATTCTGCCATTCCTCTGTCTAGATTAGATATAGAACCCGTATATTGAAGTGTTAATAGAATTTACTTATCTTTAAGATCTGAATCGTCTAAAAGCAGATGTGCTTTTATATCTCTTCAGCTTTATAGAAATTGAATTGACAGTTCAGAAAATCTGTAATAGATCTATTTTAGATCTACATTCTAGGTCTAAGTTCTAGATCTTACCTCGAATTAATAGGCCTATATAAATCCCCTCTGTTCAAGGATTTTAGACGTAAATATAGATCCACTAAAGAACCCACAGATTGAAGTGTCTAATCATGAATCTTCTAGGGCCCATGTACCGATCTAAATCTTCCAGTATGTTACAAAAATGTCTCCAAAATGTCAGTTCCAGTCAGTATTCAAGCCAAATCATCCGACAAGGGCTTGTTGGGATGGTTGGCAATACTCCAATGGTTCGTATCAATAAAATAAGTGATGAGACAGGGTGTGAAATCCTGGCGAAAGCAGAACAGTGCAATGGAGGAGGCTCTGTGAAAGACCGAGCAGCTTATTTCCTCATCAAAGATGCATTGAAGAAAGGGCAGTTGTCAGCAGGAGGTACTGTTGTTGAAGGTACTGCAGGCAACACAGGCATTGGACTAGCACATATGTGCCTTGCTATGGGCTTTAAATGTGTCATCTACATGCCCAATAATCAGTCCAAAGAAAAAATCGATATGCTGCAGACCCTTGGTGCTATTGTCCATCCTGTGCCTGTTGTTCCATGGGATGATCCAAACAATTATAATCATCAAGCCAGAAGATACGCAGAATCTATAAGCAATGCGTGCTGGACAAACCAATTTGACAATAGAGCTAATAAGCAGGCTCATGTTGAAACAACTGGCCCTGAAATATGGAGAGAAACAGAAGGAAAAGTAGATGCTGTAACATTTGGCTCTGGCACTGGTGGCACAATCTCTGGTGTAGGCTCTTTCTTGAAGGAAAAGAATTCCAAAATAAGGGTAGTTTTAGCTGATCCCCAAGGAAGTGTTCTCTACAACTACTTCAAACATGGAAAACTTGAGCGGACTCCTGGCAATTCAATCACTGAAGGGATTGGGCAGGGACGAGTGACAGAGAATATGAAGGATGCTCCAGTTGATGACGCAAGAGCTGTTATGGATGTTGATGCGGTAAACATGACATTTCAACTCCTACATGAGGAAGGGCTGTTCGTTGGTGCAACTACTGGCTTGAATGTATTCTCAGCCTATGAACTTGCCAAAGAAATGGGACCAGGCCATACAATTGTAACCTGCCTCTGTGATACAGGCCATAAATACTATGCAAGGTTATTTAACAGAAATGTTCTGAGAGAAATGGAGCTACTTGACAAAATGCCAGAAATATATCATCAATATTTGCATGACTGATATTAGAGCAAAAGTTTTTAGATTAGCATAATATGAAATGAATGTCTATATTTTAGTGTTTTCCTGCAAGTTCTGTTTGGTGCAAAGGTTTGAATTGAAAAATTTAAGTTATGGTATTTATGAAAAGTGATAGCTTCAGTGCATTAAAAGTACTTTATTTTGTTAATAATTCAGTTTTATATATATTTTCATTCTAAGCTCAGGTGTAATGCACTCCAGTCCTTCAAATCAGCCTCATTGAGCATGTATTGACATCATACATCATGTTTTGACGGACAATTTATTGATTTACCCTGTTGGCTGTCATCAATACATCATGTTTTGACTGACAATTTATTGATTTACCCTGTTGGCTATCATCAATAAATAAAGATAATTTATTATGATCATTTTTTTACTTTCTTTAGTAAAATTTGCAAATGTTTTGTTATTGCTTATCATGTGATTATTCCTGGGCAAAGTTTAGGTAAATTAAGCTAGCAGTAGCCTTGTGTTTGAGATTTGGAAATGTTTTAGTATGTTTTCATATACACTTTATTAATTATTTGATTTAACAGGTGTATAATTTGAACATGACAAAACAACATTGATGATATTTTTATAACTCTAAGTTTAGAAAATTGTGAAATACATGGGTCATTCCACTGTAAGTGAGCCATAATTATATAAATATATGTAAAGATTTTTCTTTTTTTTTTCTTCGCGGGGTATGGGGGGTAGGTATTTTTAAAATTAGAACTAGTCCAAATGATTAGGTTGGCAAATGTTGAACATTTCCTAACCTGCTATTTTCTGAAGAATCTAGTAGACATATCAAATAAAAATAATCATTTTCTTTTTTCTATTGTTATTGCATATTATTTGAAAGTCTTGTTTCAGATTTTTCCCTATTTTAAAGTTAAAAAAATATATACTTTTATCTTTTTACAGCATCATGCAAAATTGTTTTAAAGTCAAGTTACTTGGAATAGTTTTAACTGCAAGATATACGCTAATTTGAATGAATCAAACTTGGAAGCATATAGGTCTGAGAAGTCATTCTTTAGTTAATGATAAAAATTGAAGAAGTTTTAAATTTAAGATGTGTCATGCAGAATATTTCTGAACTGACCTCTTTGTATTGTACCACAAATTGAATATTTAAACAATTGTAATTTGTATCAGTTTGAAATATAGCATACAATGTTGTGTTTATTTTGTGAAAGCAGTTTTGATTTGCTTTGCAAGTATTTTTTTTTTTCATTTGGTTTTAAGATTTGATTTTCCTTGAGAAGCTTTGCTTAAGGAAGATTTAAAACTTGTTTTATTTTAGGCATAAAATATCGAATCAGTGGTGTCCTGGCTCATTCATTACCATAAAATTATGCTGTACAGTTGTTGTTTTTTTTGTCATTATTTTTTTTATACACGGGGGAGGGAAAAGGTGATTCATTTTTTTCTTTTTTTTTAAGAAACACTCCATTTTTTGCAAAGAGATCAGAGAGAAGATTTTTTTAAGCTTGTATAAAAACCAAATTACTGTATGCAACATAATGTTTATAAAGCCCCAAACAATGGCAAGTGCTTATTTTTCTTGAAGCCTCATAGGTTTTATTTTATGGCATGCCATCAAAGATTTCTGTTTGAGGTAAGTTAATATTGTTATTGTGTTTGAAGTATACAGTGTAGTTGAATTGACTGACATTTCTTCAACATTCAGTTCATTACATGTAATTTGATATTTTCCTTCCTATCACAAAAAGAGTACAAGCATCTTTTACGTAGATCTCAATATTGTATAAAAATCCCTTCAATGCTGTCATTTAACTCCTAGTATTTAACAAATTCTGTAGTAGAATTCCTTATGTCTGACATATATTAAAGATTTTTCTTTTTTTACTTAATTTTTTAAACAGAAAGTGTAAAGAAAAAATTTACTTACAAGCCTACATGAACTAAGTAAAATAGTTTGAACTTTGTTTGGTAAAGTTCAGTATTGATTGCTGGCAACAGGTGTGTAACCAAATTGTCCAGGAGTGTAGAATTTAAGAGCATGAAAGGGACATTGAGCGATTTCAACCCACTGAAATCAGATATGACTGGCTGTCAGACATGGAGTTGTAAGACAATTTTTTAATATATAAAAAATGTACATGACTTTAAAATTACATGTAGGCCCTACAAAATAATTTTTTATTGGTAAATAAAACAAGATTACTTGGTCAGTCATGAGCACAGGCATGCTGCCATAATGCGAAGTCAACATCAGTCACAAATATGCAGCTTTAGTTTAATTTTTCCTGAGAGTTTCATTTTTTTCCTACTTCTCGCTTTTGAGAAAACTTTAACTTAAAGGAATCTTACAGTATATTCTTCAACTGTAAAAATTGCCTTGGGAAGCTTTATAGAAATAGGAATCATATTATTAAATATACATACATGATTAATAATTTTCTAGGAGCCCTAGTTACAAGATTCATGGTTGCATTCTCTATTTGAAAATGGTGCCTTAGAAAACGTGATTTGGGCCTTTTTTTTATTTAGGTTTCCCTTGCAATCACAACGCAAAAAAAAGTATGGAGCAAATGATCTTCTGTTCATCCAGATTTTCATTTTTTTTTCATGTTATTCATATATTTCAGGATGTTCAATTCAATACTTAAAATATATGTTGTGATTATAAATATTAACCAAGACAACTATATCCAATGTTATTACAAATCTATGACATTATGTTTTTGACTTAAGATTAAGACTAATGAGAAAAAAAATCAAATCTATGCACAAATATATATATATATATATATATATATATATATAAAGATATATTTTCGACATGATAAAATTGTCAGTTACTTTATTTTCAGTCACATTTGGTCTGTATGTGCTGTTCTTAGATTCGATTCTAATTGTTGAAGGATCTTTTCGCCTACTTTGTTTTGAATAAGGTTTAGTTTTTTACATGATAAATTATCAGAGTCAACTTTATATCCAGGTATATTTGATCTACCTAGATTTTCATTGTTAAAATGTCAGTTAATCTACTTTGACATTGTTTCTGAACTCTTTTCCCTTGAAACAAACACTATTCTTTCCATCATTTTTTTCCTTGTTGATCTTCCTGATCTAACTTGTACAATTGAAGGGTTATTTACACAAACATTATTTTTGCTAAGGTCTTTTTTATTTATACCTTCATGACTAACCGTCTAGGGAAGGATAAAAAGATTTTCTACTGAAAGGCAAATATTTCTGCTCATAAGTAACGGATACTGTAATAAGAATACGTAGTAGTTATCTTTTTTTTTACATCGTAATCTGTATACAGATCTTTTTAAATGCTTACTATCAGCTATGATTCAGGCATGTCAGTGCCTCTCCAGCCTGGTTTTCTTCAGCCTCACAGTCAATGTTGAGAAGGATCTATAAATTTTTAAATCAGGAAAGTAAATCATAAACTGATTTGGCATGCATTACAAGTTTATAGGTGGCTTGATGAGCTTTTGGCTTTACTTGAGAGGAAAATGCAACCACTAGAGATGGAATTATTTTTAGGTACTGTATTTTATAAATACATGTATCTGTTTAAATGAATTTGAAGTGCCAGTGATTTTACACATTAGTGACACTGTGATAGCTGTGTGTGTGAAGCGCAAAAAGGAAAAAACTCTAGGGCCGGCCGCCGACTACTTACTGTTCTGCGACAAACTATACACTTTATGAAATCTGCAGAGGTTATCCTCCTTGATTCAAGTAATACTTTTTATTTTTGGTGATTTTGGAATTAAAGCCTGGTCAAACACTTCAAAACAGCTAATTCCGTACTTTCCCAATCTATTTGAGAATCATGCCAATTGCTCAGTGTAATAAGAAATTATAAATTCTCACAAAACAAAAGAAAGAAATGCCAAGAGATGCACTGGCTTGCGGTGATTTATATCATTTTTACTTACATAATAATGAATAGATTAAGGTTTTAAAAACTTAGCTAACTATTCTTACTGCAGATGGCGTGTTTACTATAAAAATTATCAATTGAATTAGCGGTGACTTTTTCTGTTATTAAGTTACATCATGGCTGTTCTCATGGCTGGTATGATGAAATGCAAATCTTTTGTCTCACTTTGACTCACACTGGCTTTCCTCAGGTTAGCTTTTTTTTCGGCCATTAAATTATAAATATAATCATTATATATTTCAAACATAATTTTTTGTAATTAATTTAAAAGTTTGTCATAGGATTTATATTCCTCTTGAATTTCAATTTTCTTTTTAATTAATGTGAGGCAAATGTGTTCTGGTGAACACTTGCTGCACCCTTGAGACCAGAGGATACTCATCCTCTACACTGTGCCTGGTGAGGGAAGATGTGACAGCAAAATGAAACGACTGAAACAGATTGTCCTCACTACCGCTGTAGTTGACTCTTACATTTGTTATTCAAGATACTTTTTTCATGCAATGTGCCATACAGAATTTTATTTTGTTTTTTATTTAAGATTATGTAATGAAAATAAAAAACATAAGATACCATTAAGCATATAGTCTTTACCACATTAATTGCATTTGTTTTGTATTGTAATGTTTTGTGTTTGTTTTGTTTTTAAGACTCAATTTTTAATTACAATATTTTTTTTACACATCTGTATATTGTAACAAAGAAGAAGTACCTAATTAATTATGAATAAAAAATAATAAATTATTAATTATGATTTAATAATGCATGTGTGTTGTTACTGCTATTTTAAAAAAATTTGAGTGTGTGTTCGTTTTATTTAAAAAAGATAATAATCAGGAATTGAACTTTGTATATGTAACGTAATAATTAGTATGGGACAAGATATCATTGATTTGGTAACAAGATCGAAAATATTAAAATAAAGTTCAAGTACATGTACCAATTTATGTAGAAGCAAAGTGAACAACCATGGTATTAACTGCCATACATGTATTAGATTTAATAATAATAATGATAACTATAACAATAAGAAGAAGAAGAAGAAGAAAAAGAAGATTAATACTGATAAAACCAAAATTAACTACATGTGCATTGTCGAGAAACTACGATACAAGAGGAAGTTTTCTACTCATCCATTAATACAAACCTTTAAAGTTTAATCCTTACCTCGGCCAATTTCTAACTCTAATTGCTAAGATGATCTTCTCCGATCACAAAGAGAGTCTAATTTTCTTTTCAGTAAGCTAGACTTATAGTTATACTATAGAGATGATTGGAAAAACGTACAAGCTTTTTCCCAGGTTACTAATGTATTAGATTGGTACTGATAGGATAGCGGTTTATATATATATATATATATATATATATATATATATATATATATATATATAGAGAGAGAGAGAGAGAGAGAGAGAGAGAGAGAGAGAGAGAGAGAGAGTGAGAGAGAGACAGTCAGACAGACAGACAGATACCGTCTTGGAAGAAACGAAACGGAATTGGTTTTCTTCTGTTTTATGAAAGAGCCTTGTTAAACTTGAGGTTTTACTTTTAGACAAATTTGAGGGAGAAAAAAGAAACGAACTAAAAAAATTTTCTAGATATCAATTATTAGAGAAAGTTATTAAGTTAAGGCTTCAAAGAGATCCAATATTAAGTTCTTTATATGTGTATATGAAAATATGGAAAATGTCTAGGGGAATATGTATGCCCCTCACTCAAGCTGAACGTATGTATAATACATGTATTATTTCTTATTTTCTGGAGTAAACATACAAATATGGATAAAGATGACGAACTTGAGCCCTAATAATTTGTCTGACTTTTGATTTAAAGAACCAGAATTAGTCATAATGCAGATCATAATAATGTCTAGAAATGCGATTGAATATAATTATCATAAAAAAAAAGAAAAAGAAATGTGAAAAGCTTTGGTGCAAGCTCTACATTAGGTGAAAAAACAAAGCTTTCAGTTTTACACCATTTACATTCATTCATACATCTCCGGTAGAAGGAAAACTGCAACCTCCACATAGAAGGCTGGAGTAAATTCATAAAAAAGCTTGTTATTAAGGTAAAGAATTCACTTTATTCTCAACCGCATCCAAATCTGGAACTTACGGGTAAAGTTTAAAATTATGTGGGGGTTTTCTGGGGGGTGTGAGTTGGTGCTGAGGGCCACGCTGTATACTTGTTTAGAAGTACCATCCGTTGAACATGTTGCTCAAGCTAGCCTGCAAGTTGCTTGACCAAGAGTTCATATTTCTCTGGAAGTCGGTGGACCATTTGTTCATATCTTGGACGAACTTCTTTTTCTCAGCTGGGGTCATAGGCCTAACCAGGGAGAGAGGGGGAGGAGGGGAAGGGGTGAAAGATGTGTAATTATTGGTCAAGTAATAAACTTCAACTAGGCATTTCAAGGTTCTAATAAAGAAAATTATGAGTTTGAATCCAAAAAAGCTTGGTCCAACATCATTTTTGTTGCAACGAAGTACAAGTAAAAGAAAAGACAATGTAGTGATTTTTACATCTTGCATATAAACAAATTAAGTGTAAACCTATACTGTCGGCAACAATGGGGAAAAGATGTTGGAGCGCGCCCTGATCTCTGAGTCCACGCTAGAGTTGAATCGGTGTGAGATTGATTCCCCACACGTGCGTGGTGGATACATGTTTGGACATTGAAGTACTGGATGCTACGGTCACGGTGAAGTGGACGAGACAATATCAAGCAATGGATCACCGAGCAGGATATCGTCTTTTGTCTTTCCGAGTTCCTCACTCTCGCGCCAAAAACCTGTTCTTCATCCCAAAACTATTCTTAATCATCTCCAATGCTTTTTAAAACAATCCTTAACTTCTGGTAGTTTTTAAAAGTATAAACCTGTGTTAGATTTTTTTTTCTTCTTGGCAAAAGTATCGGTGACAATGTAGAACAAAACCAAAAAAAAAGAAATTTGATGTACTGACCTGCCGTTGATCATGGCCAGCCCCCCTGGACTACACTTGCAAGTATAATGCGCCTGGGTCCCCCAATTAGAAAAGGACATTGACGACATGGAGTCGCCACTCTTGCAGCAGATTACGGTGTTGCCACTGTACACCACACTTCCGGCGGTCTGGCAATTTGTCGAGCCGACCAAGCAGTCGTAAACTTGCGGTACCGGTACTAGGAGAGTGACATTGATAGTTGATGCATGCGTCTAATTCTAGCTTATTGCCTTTCATGGTTTGAGTGGCTGCTAATGATTACACTAAACTTAGCACGGAAGGTGGCTAACTCATATCAACAAGTAATATGATTCAATCGCTTTCTATGGAATTTCATTTCAAACCTGATTTCCGAAATTTTATTTAACTGTCTCGTTTAGAAATCTAGTTACAATATGTAAACTATCGCCAGGACAGTAAACACTTTGGTTTTCAGATCAAGGTTTGGAGTTATGAAATCTTTTGCCAAATTTCCAACGGAGAAGAGATATCAAAAAAAGAAGGAAAAAAGTTAAGTTCATAAATAAAAGAACACAGCATCACGCTGGGTTTGTTACAGCACAACGTAAATCAATAACATGAATGCGCAACGTCAAATAATTATAGTCCTGAATGAGATGCTCAATTGATATTCACCAGCCAAAAAAGTACAATTCATGGGTGATTCTCTAAAGTGTAAATACATGATTGGAGTTTGCAAATAACCGAAGAGTTAAAACGTAAGATTTCTTCGTATAATCCGAATCTTACAGATCCTTTTAAACATGTAATGTAAAGTAGGTTTAAAGTTAGGCAGCTATGAATGTCTGCAAAGTAAACACTTAGCCTTCTAGTAGTAGTAAACGTGTAATAGGAGCTTTAATTAATGAGGGATAAGCTCATTATTATTATTATTATTATTATTATTATTATTATTATTATTATTATTATTATTATTATTATTATTATTATTATCATCATCATTATCATCATCGTCATCATCATCATTACTCTATTATTTTTTTCCGCTATTGATAATATTCTGTTTATAGCTAATAGCTATTGGTAACAGGGGAAAGAATTGTACAACGTGCCGTAGACTATCAATAGCTACACACAATCTTACCTTGGCAGTGGATGTTTTTAATGAGAACTGGCGCCACCACCAGCATCAGCAGAAATGGAGACATTGTGTCTGACGAGTTAGCTCTGGTCGATATGTTTCGATATCTCGGTAAATCTGAAAATGAAGCAAAACTGTGGTGTCAAGAAGTTGACAAACTGCTGTGTTGCCGCTTAACACCAGT
>JAWDGP010001802.1:80000-150000 GCA_033675545.1 Elysia crispata
ATTTCAACAGAATGACTTATTCTGAGGGAGTCCATCGATTGAAACTAAATATATTGATAGCATGTGCTTTTTGTATTATTAACAAAGGTGTTATTCTTACGTATCACCTCTGTGCTTTATCTCGGGATCAGCACAAAGATGGCAATTATTAAACAAATAAATAAAAAACAGAAATGATGGTTAGAGATTTCAACACCGGTTACAGTTCTAACGCTAACTCTTGTCTTAAGATTGTTTGACTACGTCGGCCTATTTATAAGATGACGCAATCTCCTCTCTCTCTCTCTCTCTCTCTCTCTCTCTCTCTCTCTCTCTCTCTCTCTCTCTCTCTCTCTCTCTCTCTCTCTCTCTCTCTCTCTCTCTCTCTCTCTCTCTCTCTCTCCTTCCCTCTCTCTCTCTCCCTCTTTCTCTCTCTCTCTCACTGCCTACCTGTCCATCTACCTCTCTCACACTGCCTATCTATTTATCTTGCTAGCTACCTATCTCAGTCTCTTTCTCATCACTTTCTTCATTAAGCTCTGTACTTCTTCCACATAAAGATTCACTTGTATCAATCTAGCTATCACAGCGAAGTGTTATCTATATCATCAGTTGAAAAGTCAAAATGAACAAAAACTCTCTGTTAAATTAATTTCATTGCTGCAACACCGACCCCCTCACCCCTCTTTTTTTTTTTTTTTTTTTTTTTGAGGGACGGTGGAGGAGAGGCGTAATAAATTCCTTCTATTTTCTCATGCTGGTCCAGGGCCAATTTAAGATTTCCTTTCCTTTTTGGATTTTCGTTGGAGGGACAAAATTATCATTAAGCTGAGCTATGCCCGCTGTGTGTTGGGGCAGCTGCAGGCCAGAGAGGCGAAGGTCAAACCCGGCGACCGGTATGTCATTGTGACAGTGACAGTGACAGATCTTGTTGGACGCGTGCCCAAGATAGTGTATCTCCCTTCTGGCACTAGATTCTCTATCTGACGTCACATTGCGATAAGGTCGATTTGTCGGCAACATTTTTGTTCGTTAGTAAAGTAAGCTCGCTCTTAAAAAATACAACAAAAAAAAAAAAAAAAAAAGAAGATCGCTAAGGCAATGAGACGCTGTCATCCCTCGGCCTAAAGGAGTCTTAAAAATTGTGAATTTCTAGTCTAGTTTACGCCTACAGTTGAGGGGACACATTATGTTTGTACGATTAGGACTACACGTATTATTAGTTCTCAGCGCTACTATCTTTGGAGAATCGACCTGAATTTGCAAGTATTTTGAGTGTTTTGAAAAACAGAAGACCATATTAATCCCCGCCAGTTTGCATACAAGACCGGCAGTAGCGTTGAGACCACAGCTCTAGTTTGAGCTCAACATTCTAAAATATATAAGGCACATACGATCGAGCAGATCCAACTTATTGAATTTTTTTCAAAATTTTTCAAATTTTTTTTTATTTATACTATATATTTACATTTTTTTTTTTTTTGGGGGGGGGGGGGTGGGTGTCAAAACTATAGGCCTACAACCATGCATTAAAGTAGAAAAAAGAAACTCCCCAAACTAAAAACAAAAATTTCATTGGATTTTCCGACATAATAAGCTTACAAAAAAACAAATTAAAAAAAACAACCTAAAATTAAATGAAACTGAGCAGAACGACGTTTGTATTTTATGAATTGAACACCTGAGTTCACCAGGGTTGTGTTCTATCATCATCAAAATGACGAGCATATTAACCTAGCCTACCTGTGCTGAGCTGTTTGGAAGATGAACCCCGTTTTTCAAGGTTTTTTGTTTTTTTTTCAATAAAGAGATCAGGCATAATAGAGGTAGAGAAATGTGTTCTGTGGTGTGAAGACAATCTCGTGCAGACTTTGTGATGCCACTCAGGATTCTCAACGATCTGACAACAATGGGAGTTCATTTGTCTCCTCTTTTATGGTGCGCTTTCATTGCAAATTGTCCTGTCATTCCATCTAAGCACTTGGGCCAGTCTTGAAGTTTATTTATTTGTAACCAGTTAATAAGTGTTGCTATGGGAAAATGACTTCGTGGCTTTTTATACCTAGCATTTATAGCTGAATCTAATAATTAAGAAATACAAGGATTTCGACAGCATAAAGAGAAATTTCCCCTTTTTAGGTGGAAATTGTGCGCTATAGTCGTTTAAATATATTTGTTTTACAATGTAAATATTGTAACAAATTAAGTTGGTAAAAAGCTAAACCACAGAATCTGTTTTCTGCGAAAATTTAAAAAATTCACATTTAATGAAAACATTTTGGAACGCTTCCACACTTCTCTGATAGAAACTGCCGTTTTGTGTGGAGTCGATTGCTGCAATGCGACGGTATTAAAATCAGAAGAAAAGAGGAACGTTCACAAAACATGCATCATTAAATAGACAGGGAAATAGTTAACTGGGAGTTCGTAAGTCTCAAAGTGTTTTATTCTAAAACTTGTTTACTCAAGATATAGCAAATTTTGAAGGGAAAAAAATAAAGCATCGGTGACTTGATATCAAATTTGCGTGCTCTGCTCAAAGCAATAATAATTCTGTTACCTCGTTCGAAGATTGAAAAATTTAAGAGCTTTTCGTTTTTGTTTTTTTTTTAGGCTGCATAGAAAACGCTCAGTTGTAGATTATGTGACTTATATCGTGTGGCAGGATTATGTCTTATAGCATTTAATATTACACCTGATTTAAGTAAGAAAATATTGTTGAATTATATTAGAAGTCCAATCTATTTTATACTCCTTTTTATATGGGTAAAAAAAAAAAGAGAAAAAGAGAGAGAGAGAGAGAGAGAGAGAGAGAGAGAGAGAGAGAGAGAGAGAGAGAGAGAGAGAGAGAGAGGGAGAGACGTGTAAGAAAAAAAATTATGCTTCTGTTTACGTAAGTGTCATTGATTTATCTTGTGTAAAAATTAAGTTCATCTTATCTTTTTCATGCTTTCTTTTGTTTTTGTTTTTTATTTCACGTTCCAAGAAAAATTGCTGAGTCACACTTCGATGTGCCAACAAAGTTTATTTTTCTTTGTTCTTCTCTTTGTAGATTGAAAAAAACAACAACCAACCAATCAACTTTGGTAAATTAAAAATAACAATGTTTGTTGAGTTCTGCCTCAGGGCTATATCCGTCTCTCCATAATAAAACAGCATCATGTATGCATTGCTGGTTAGCTATCACTTCCCCGCCACCCCACCCCCCACTCTCCATAATAAAACAGCATCATGTATGCATTGCTGCTTAGCTATCACTTCCCCGCCACCCCCCCCCCCCCCCACTCTCCATAATAAAACAGCATCATGTATGCATTGCTGGTTAGCTATAATTCCCCACCACCCCACTCTCCATAATAAAACAGCATCATGTATGCATTGCTGGTTAGCTATAATTCCCCACCACCCCACCCCCCCACTTTCCATACAAAAAAAAAAAAAAATAAACAGTCGGATTGTGGTTACATCCTGCACAATTTCAACGCCTTCAGCTTGATGGATGCAAAATAAAAGATCTTATGTTTTTTTAATCCGTCAATGAGGCGCATTAGTAAATTGTGTGCCTTATTGAACTCATCGTGATGCATGTAGAGTATCGATTCAAAACTTCATAGCAACTTGCACATATACTTGAAGTAAGGATCCAGTAAAACGGTACAGGTACATTGAGTTTATTTATCTTTTGTTCCGTTTATTAATGCATCAAACTCAAAATTTCCTACAGATAGTGTTGGTTCATATAAAAACGTTGCATTTGATTCCTAATTTAGCGTGTGTATCCATCTTAAATTCTTATAGATCGCGTCCATTTTTTTTAAAGAAGAATACTTTGTCAATTTTGTCCATGCAAAATCCTAATCTACAGAATCTTTTAACAAACGCTCATTGTCTTTCGTTAAAAGAGCATGAATTCCTGCAAAGTAGTGCACATGCACCTCTTGGAATTTCTTGCACATATTTTCCAGTATGTGGCTTTTTAAATGTAATAATTGCTCACAAAGATTTTTTCAGTCATTTGGGAAAGTGCAGAACTGGCCGTTTCCAAATAAAAAAAAAAAGAGTTCAGAGCACGACACGCACTGGTAAAACCTGAAGATCATCATTGTGCATTTGAAAAACTTATAACCTTAACGTTACACGTATTAACTTTTTCAAAAGGAAAAAAGTCACCCTTTCAAATGGAACCATACGATGGCACCAGCAAAAAACACAGAGGACCAACTGTCCACACACGCCTGAGTTGTCAAACTCGACATATTCATGCACTGTTTTAAATACCAAGTTTAATCAATTGATGAAAGCTTCTCATTGTCATCGATATACTATTAGTACAGTATGCAGGGCATGGTCCCCAGGTGACAGAACCAAACAACGATATACATGTTAGCCCAAAATAATTATCAAGTATTTATCTCTTTCAGAATGTGCATTTAAGAAATTGAAATTAAATATGAAAATAGTTCAGGATGTTTCAAATATTTCTGCCAGAACTGTTAGTGACAGACTCCAGCATCTCTTGATGATTCAGTTAGAAGCGCTTTAAAAAGGAGAAGAACAAAAAACTTTCAAACTTGGATGAAATAAGTCTAGGTACATGTAGTGGCAAAGATCCAGTCTTGAATTGAGTGCCTTTCCATCATGTAGAAACAATAAATATTATAATAAATGTGCATATGATTCAACAAGATACCAGCGATGCATCAACACGATCTTGGTGGATCAACTTCTCGCATCATGTGGAGAGACAAACTTCCAAAATTTTTAGATAGACTTGTTTTCACTACAGATTGTTGTAACTCATGTTATTTTTACTTTATCTTTAAATCGAACTGCTTGTGAGCTCACTATCAGTAGAGTAACAACGCTGCACTCTACACAGTGAAGAGTTCTGTAGAAAGTCAACCTTGCTTGCACTCTACACAATGGAGAGTTCTGTAGGAAGTCAACCATGTTAAAAGTCAGCCAACTTTATCTCTACTTCATTGTACTTGTATTGCCTATATGACCTTATACAGGTAGCAATGAAGCATTCATTCAGGGGAAAATTATGGCAAGTGGCTGCAAGTGAAGGCAAACTGTGAATCTTTGTGCAAGCCAGAACGAAAACTTATCAACGTACATTACCTATTGCTTCTAGTCAGCTCATGTTTAAGTGCTCAAAAAGGTGATTGAGTGACAATAATAAAAGGAAAAAGGAAGTGGATAGTTGAAACAGAAGAAAATGGCAACAAACAGATGAAATAGAAAGAGTCTAAAAGAAAAAGATTTTAGTTAGGCAAAGAGCTGTATAGATACTGAGAAACAAATAAAGACACAGATTACGAAAAAGAGAAAGACTGGCGGACAAACACAAAAAATACCACAAATATGTGAACTGAAGATGAAAGAAGTCATTATGATTTCTGATCCTGCAACTCTTTTCACAACTAGACTGTAAGGTAAGGGAAAAGTATTTCCAGGGTCAGACGCAATGACTGCGTGAAATATTGCTACAACTCTTAAAATCATAGTTATTGACCATGGTTGGCTGTAATCAGACCTATGCATCACAAAGCCCATGTCAGGATTCCATCCTCATTTTTTTGGTACTGTCATCTAAACACTATACTATTGGACCTTTTTGTATGCAATTTATTTCGCAAAGACTGAAAGACAATATTGGCACTGTAATAAAAAAATCATAATTTTAATGCCTCATTTTAAAAGTGTATATCACAATGAAATCTGTTAATCCCCATTTCCCATTACATCAGTTGACATCCAAGTCCCTGTGAAGTCTTCGCAGCTTCTCCTTCTTGTTTCTGTTGTTATGTTTCTTCCACGGCTTCCCCACACCGCTGGCACTGCTGGCCAGAGAGCTGTGGCTGTCAGCAACACCCCCGACAGCACCCAGCGGTGTCGGAGAGGAAGCTTCCATCTGCCTCGCTGACGGCTGCAGGGTGTCAACTCGTACATGGTCTGCCACGCCAAGTTTGCCTCTAGAGTGGGCTTTGCCAGTTCGCTGGAATCAATTTACATAAATATAGTTAAAGATAAAATAAAGTGGAAGTTATTGAATTTTACTAGGGGAAAACAAATTTATGATTAATTTATTTCAATGTTCAGGTGTTGGTTTTCCTATTCTTTCATTGCGTAACACATTTTTACTACCTGATAAGCCTTCATTTTCATCATGTGGGAGTAATGTAATATGAGAGTTGAGAAGTCCAGCAGTTTTAGGTTTCCAGAAATATGATGCATTGCCTGCTGATAAAGTCTGCCCATGATAAGAATTAAGATACATCTGATCTTTCTTAGCACACTAATCCATAAATACCCAGAGGGCAGGGATGAACTAACAATCACTCCAAGTGTGTTCCTGAAGACAGCTTGTTCTAATCCATGTTCATAGAGATCTCGTGAAGGGCTCGATATAGCTGTTATCGGAAACACTTCACTAAAAAGATGAGGATCACTTGATCTTTAGAATTCACAGAAGCTTCAGAATGGTTTTCAGAAACATTTTATGGGTGGATACGGACTACATCATTACCAGAAACGTTTTTTTGCTTCTCACAAGAAATGATAATAGCATTGATATTGTACTTAGGACATGATATGTAAAAAGGAAAACATTAAATATTATATAAGTTAATCAAACAGAATATTCCATATCGTGAAACTTACTCCCATATGTAGAAAAGAAAATTCAGTTTAGCAGTATCTTACAGTGGGGTAAATTTTTTCACCACCAAAGGTATGATAGGGTTTGACTTATAAAAAATTCATTCTGGAATATATGGAGCTATCAATATGATTGAAAAAAAAATTGTCAGTTCATAGCTAGTGGAAAAAAAATACACAGTATCTGTTGACAACTACTTTTTATGCAGTAGTTTAGCATACCTGGATGCATAATTGAGATGGGATAGATCTACCTGTATGATCATCTACCATTACCAACACTTTACTTCATTAGAGAACGCAACTGCATTAAAATTTCTTGATCTTTGACTCGTAAAGCTTCATGGGCATGATTTATGCACAAACAACACAAAACAAAACTAATGAAAGTTCTTTAAAAGTTAATAGCAATGTAATTTATGATTTTTTAAAAATTTATTTTGCACAGTTTTATATGGAATCAGCAAGCTGGCCAAAGAATATTGTAGAGAATCTACTCCAAAAAAGTGGTATGAGGCATTTTATTCACATTCAACATTTCAATTTTACCTTCAACTTACATATTTATGTAATTTGATTAAAATTTTACTGCACCAAAAAAAAAAAAAGTTTAAAACTATAAAGTAAACAGACCTAAAATTGTGTTGAAAAACCAATGGTAAATGGCTCCCCCATCCTCACAAAAGTTACTTAACAGCTGATACATTTCACAAATGCCTCTTCTTTCATCCACATAAAATTTCACTTTAAATAACAATGAACAAAAAACACACACAAAAAAAGTATCGCTTTCAGCAATAAAATCATGCATACCTTTTCAAAGAATTCTTTGTCGATAGCACTGCTGATCTGAGGCGGAGGCTGAGACATGAAAATAAGGCAAAATGATGCAGGAATCAAAACAAGGACAGAAAAACAAACAGATCTATCTTTCATAAACTTTTACTGGAAGAAACATGGTTCCATGAGTTTAATCTACTAAATGTTTAAGAAAATTATGGTAAAACTTGCTAAAAAGCAGTGCAAAACCATCAACAATCACAAATTCCATGAAAAAAAATATATTCTGAAATATGAAAAAAAACAACAACAAATTTAATAGCATTAAATTTGCAATCTTTCGTCTATTTTTTCTTATTTTTTCTTTCACAGAGATAAATACAATTGTATTTTCACAGGCTCAACAAAATACAAAAAATCACAAGAAATCAAGAATATCTAAACTTTTTATGACTATATTCTTTACAACAAGAGAAAGAAATATGGAAAATCAGAAAATTGTAAAGCAACTTTTTATGGCGGAGGGGGTGGAGAGCGCGAATGAATACAGCTGAAACATTTTGCAACATGCTTTCTCAAATCTGTGTCCTACTATCCTGTGCACCTGTTTATTTCCTCCTGGGTAAAACTGGAACTGCACAAGCCTTTGATTATATTTATAACCTTGTGATATATCACACTCGCACAGCGCAATTATATATCACATCCTTGTAGATAAAGTACTCTTATTTAGAAAGGAAGGGAAGAAGTAAACAGAGGAAACAAGGAAAAAAAATGTCTCAAAACAAGATTCTAACCTTTTTACTACTGGGTCTCCCCATCTCTAGTTTAATGACTCTGTCTTTGTCTTGGAAGTCTCGTCCATCCACACCTGGTGGTGGTTCACAGTACAACAGCTTTCCCTGAAGATAAAAAGGTTGTTAAAAATCAATAATAGCCATTGGTATTTGCAATGCCTTGTTTTAAGGCTTCATTGACAATGCTATTGTATGGCTATTTAAAAAGTTGGATGAGTTTTTATATGTTTGAGGCTCCTGCTTTAACTTGTTTAAGGGATTTTTCTCATATTACAGCACCATGAACACAGGTCAAACTGCTAGGAATATTGCTATATTGCCCTTTATACTAAATTAGAGTACAAGAGAAGAAAGAGCTCAAACAGTTTGAAATATTACCAAGGAAAAGTTGATTAACAAAATTGGAATTAAGAAATAACAGAAGGAATATACCATACCATATAGCTAATAAAATATACTATCCACAATAGTTCTAATATTCTTAGACGAATTTACACAACAGTTCAACGGATAAATGGCAAAGTTAAAAGGACTGCTCATTATTCTGTGATATTTTCCACCCCTCAAATATCGAGAACACAAATGGCGACATATTAGAAATAACAAAATAAAGTATAAAGAGTAAATGAAAGTAAGGTTGATAGATGATATAAAGCAGAAGGCTCTGACCTTGACATAGTCTTTCAAGATATATCTGGATGCCCTCGGAGCATCAGGAACTCCTCTGGGTGTCATGAAACCCCTCATTCCTGAAAAACAAGGACAGGGATTGCATGGAGAATAAAACTGTACCAAACTGTTTATCTTTAAACTATTATCTAGGTTCCTTTGGAGAGTAATTCTTAACATGGGGCTGGTAACTGTAATTTCCACTTTTTTTTGTGCCTTAGAGTATTTTTTTTTTTTTTTTAATCAGTTCTCAGGTGTGGAAGTCTAAGAGCTGTGCAGTAAAGAAAGTGAAAATTGATAAATTCCTCTCAGGCCCTTCACTTTTAATTTGCAATAAGGTGTAACAGATTCTTTACCAAGAGTGAAGAATGTGGATTGAGGAGAGGAGGGTAAAGAGAGACTGACAGAGAAAGGGAAGAAAGAGAGAAAGCTGGAGTCAGAGAAAGAGAGAGAGGGGGAGAGATAAAGGAGAAAGGAGAGGGGAGAGAGAGAGAGAGGGAGAAAGAGAAGAGATAGAGAGAGGGGGGAGGGAGAGAGAGAAGAGAGAGAGAGAGAGAGAGAGAGAGAGAGAGAGAGAGAGAGAGAGAGAGAGAGAGAGAGAGAGAGAGAGAGAGAGAGAGAGAGAGAGAGAGAGAGAGAGAGAGAGACAGACAGACAGACAGACAGACAGACAAAGAGACAGATAGAGATGAAAAGACAGAAATTGAGAGGGACAAACAGGCAGACCAAGAGGGAATGAGATATCAATTGGATCAACATTAAAGCAAGTGTGTTATACCTCCATATGCAAAGAGTAATTCCTCTGCCGTGGGCAGTCTGTCTGCCTGGTCATCCATGGAAGGTCTTGGAATCATAATGCTGTATGTGGCTTCCAGCACAGTTCGTGGAATTCTATCACAGATCTGCAGGTTATGGTTAAAGACTTTCAAAACCAATGTCTAACACACAACATTTTAAACCAAGTAAATCTTGGATTTGATCATCAAATAACATCAATATAAAGATACAATCCTGATGACACCACAGATAGGTCTCAGTATGATAAACAAATTTACTATATAACTAAATATATTTTGTGGAAGATGAAAATTTAATTTAGGGAACACAATAGTTAAGAAAAAAATCCCAAGAACCCTGAAAAGAAATCTTAGTTGTTATTTGAGTAAATACTAGAAAATATCTTTGACAAGTTTAAAAATAAATTTGGTGAATTTTTTTAACAAAACTGTTTTATATGTATGATGTGTGTGTGTGTGTCTTGATACTAAAGTAAACTAACAGTTTTTGATTCAGTTCAATAATATTTTACTTTGAACTCTTTTCGTTTTTTCATTAGTTAAGCCATAATGTATAGCCAAAGCCAAAACACAGTCCAGCCTAAGTTTGTGAAGCTTATTTAAGCTCTAGAATTTTCCTCACACAAGTCTGTTCATTCTGAAGACTTTCTACCTTTTCAGCTTCTTGACAGGAGCATCCTAATTTTGTTCCAACCTAAAAATTCAACAGTTATTGTTTCAATGGAAGTTGTTAGGAACCAGTGGTATGCAAGCAAAACAAAAATGTATTTAAACTCAAACTTGTTGAACTGAACCAAAGTTAGAGAAACAGAAAATTCTTTTCCTACTTCACTGGAATCGTCCCTGGTTTTTCATAAATTGATTGTCTCCTTGTTAGAAAATGAATAAACTACTTCTATCGCTCCATTGGTACTTTAATGCTGAGAAATTACAAAACCCTATGCCTTTTGAGGTAGGACCTCTGATGTATTTTCCAGATCAAACACTTGTATAGGAAACCCTGTGCCTTTTGAAGTAGGACCTCTGTTGTATTTTCCAGACCAAACGCTTGTAAACAGTAAAGGAAACCCTGTGTCTTTTGAAGTAGGACCTCTGTTGTATTTTCCAGACCAAACTCTTTTCATTTTGTGCTCAATACATCATCAGCCCCCTTCACAAAATGAAAACTTTTGGTGGGATTTGTGCAAAAAGATAAGCCATACAATGTCATGTCATCTCCCACCAGTAAATATCTTTTACCTCAGCAGGTAAATAGTTCAAAAAAGGCAGTCACAAAATTTTAAATTAATTTCATTATAATGAGAAATAAATATGCTTTGGCATGGTAATTTAACGGTACATGAGAAGAAAGGAAAAGACATTGTAAGTTTTGAAGTTTTTTCTAATATTTAGGGAAATCAAATAAACATAGATCTTGGAGATTTTTCACATTGATTTCTTTACTTCACACACTTAACATCTCAAAGCCAGACAATACTTAATGAGCCCTGAACAAAATATAAAAATATGGAGCTTTGTGAATTCCTAAATATCGAGGCTAAAGCATAATTTTTTAAAAGTTTTGCTCTGATGAAAAGTGAGAAGGTCCAAAAACAAAATCCTTCTTAAAGTTAGTCAGTTTGATTCATTTCATCTTGACAATAATAACCTGAATTTGAAAAAGCAAGAAAATCTCAAATCAAAATATCTAGATGGAAAGACTCAAACAGGCCTGAAGGTGATCTGAAAGTTTTCACTGATTTAACTGTGGATCTCCTCTGAGTAACTTGTTTTTCAATACAGGATGAAAAAAAATTTATTTCACAGGCCAGGTCTACTCAAATAATGATACTTGCAATCATTTATATGTTACAACACATTTTTTTTGTGTCAAATCTAAGAAGTGAATTTTAAAACATTATCTCTGCTAATCTCATAAATTCCTTCTCTTGTTTAACAAAATTGCTAAGGACTTATAGAAGCAGAAAGGGTAAGACCGTGATTCTTGAAAAGTCTATCAAGTAGTGTATTGCAGCCCTGAGAACCTGCTAGTATTACCTAGATAGAAAAGATTAGTTATGAAACATATTTGGATGTGAAATTTGGGAAATGAACAAATTTTTGTTCTCCATGCATTCAAATTTCATGAATGTTTGCTCTGGGACAGCCCAAGGTTGCACAGATTGGGATACCTTGGAAGAGACTCTCAGTTAACTTCAACAATCAGAGCTTTGGAAGTAGCGAAGGTTACATTTAGAAAACTTCAGAAAGGATACCAGGTTGACAGGTGACACATGGTCTCTAAGTTCATCAATGGGCAGGATTCCATTTATAACTAGGTGAGCCTTGGTGGCAACAAATGAGGGAAACACGAGACCTGGGCAGTCACACAACATTAGACCACTGTCTACAAACAGCGTCTGAAGGAATGAAAACATGAAAATCTGAGTAAGTGTGGCTGCAAAAAATTCAATGATGATTCCTTTAAAAAATTATGACAAGGGATTTATATTCCTAAATTCCATTTACTGCAAAAATAATAAAGAGATTCCACACAAAAACTGATCAAGAGATTCTAAAATCATCAATTGTAATTAGCAAGAGAGAATACTGCTCCATACAAGAGGAAAACAATGCTGCAGTTGTATTAGGACATTCCCCTTTCACATTGCAATAGGTTCTGTGGACATTCCGTTTTCGGAGCAAATCTAAGAACTTTCACATTTTGGACTGCTCAGGGGTCAATTTTACTTTTACAAATTTCACTAGGCTGATAATAATTAACTATCTTATGTACTTTCCTACCAACTAACTATTAAACCAAGTTACTGAAGGTCATTTTACCAAACCCACAACTGAGCTTTCTTTCTAGGGGGAAATGTTTTGCAACTTCTGAAACAAAACTATCATTGACAAAAAATTTATCTCATGGATCTTTTGTTTAACAGCTAAAGCAAAGAAAGATATGGTGCATATGGAAAAAAATATAAAAAACCAATCCAGCATATTTTAAAATCCAATTTCTATCTATTTATTACTTTGTAAAAATAATTCCTTCCATTAAGACTTGGAAAATTTAGTGAATCATATCTAGGAAGAAAGAGGTACTTGAAATTCAGTGAATCAACTCTAGGAAGAAAGTGGTACCTGAAATTACCTGAAAGTGTTTTGTTTTGCCAGGCGTAGCTGACACTGCAAGTTTTTTCTGCTGCAAGATTACATTGATGGTTGAGCTTTTGCCTACATTAGGATATCCAACCATACCAACTGTTTTCACCCTTCCTTGTTCACTGCAGTCACCTGCTGAATGCAAAGTTAAGGAAGTATAACAGTTTTTTGAAAAGGTCAGGAATGAATTTGTCCACCTTTTTACATACATAACTCGCTTTTTTTTTTTTTTTTTTTTTTAAGAGGTTTGGTATCTTTGTAACACTAAAATATGTGACCATGTTTTCTGCAAGTCAAGAGTTCAAAATGTTAAGTATTCTTAGGAAAGATGTTTTCTTTAGCATTGTCCTTACGTTCCAAAAAATTTGTTGTGGGTAATAATTAAACTACACTATATTTCTGATGAAGAACACTTTAACTAACCAATATAGTTGACTGCTTTTACTTTAATAGTGAATGTAGAAGGCTATGATTTCTCTATTCATTTAAATCAGAGCCAATACAATCAATAACATCAAAATTAAATATCCTTTGGACTGAGATGTACAAAGTACAAACATGCAATTGTTTTCCTTCTCATAAAATAGATCTGTTTCACTAAATGTGAAAATGTGAAAAGCAACATGTGTACAAATAAAACTTTATTTACAATCATGAAAAGCTCATTGAATCCTATCAAATTCTCAATAGTTATGCCCTTTATATAAGGGATGTATCATAATCATCATCTTGACCATTATAATTAGTTTTACTTTTATTATTGCTACAAAAAGATCTCTTGCCATTTTGAGGACAGGAGGGTTCAGCCATGCTACGAAACACGTCCAAGAGCTCATCAGCTGTCACAATATCAGGGTGATTCTTCGATGTGCTCGAGTTGCAGGATGATTGCTGCATTGGATAAGGAGAAAATTTGAACGTGTTGAAATATTAAAAACATTTTGAACATTTTTTAGAGTTTATTACTTCAACATAAGTAAAAATTGTAGACTTTTTAAAATACTGTAATCCAGATGCCAAGAAATCTTTTATGAATGCCAAATTCTATAATATAAGAGACAAAAGCTTGAATTGTTATTCTTTTAGTACAACAACAACAGCAACAACAACAACAAACAATGAGCAGAACATCTGAGAAGTCAAAGTTACACCAATTTTAATATTTACATTTTTTTTTAATTATAAATATAATTCTAAAACATTTTTTCCCCCCAGACATCTGAACAACTTATATTGTATTTCTGATATTCAAATTCAATTGCCAGCAATTTTTTACCATATTTTACCTCTGTAACAGGAAGTTTGTCCTGAGTGTGATGTCGTTGGCCTCCATCTGTTTTTTGACAACTTTGTGATGAATCTGTGTCACGTGAATCCAGGCATGAAGTGTTTGAATTACTGTCAGAATTTTCTTTCCTTTCAGGATCATCAGGAACACTCACGGATTCTTCAAACTTTTCACAAAGGCCATCCTCTAGCACATTTCTGGACTCCTCTCGAGAGTTTGTACCTTCTTCATCATCTTTGCGCTCATCACTATCTGTAAATTCTTTTTCATCCTCCTCACTTTCCTCTTCTTCATCAGAGTCAATATTCTTATCCTGATTTTCACTAGATATGAGGGAAGTTGAGCTTATTTGATTCTGTAAATAAGATTCACAGAATATTGTCATTTACAACTTCAAAGATAGACAGATATATTTTTTCAAATTACGATAGAGTGTCGGCTCCAACCCCCCCCCCCTCCTAAAAAAAAAGAGGGTAATGCTGTAATTTCTTTCCACGCAACATATTCATCTAAAATATAAAAAAATAAATATATGCAAAGGAGAGCAAAAAAAATGCTTTTAGAACTTAAAAACAATTTCATCATTCACAAGACAAAAAATCTAACATCAGAGATATGGTATAGATTATAAATACCTCCATATTTTCTTTCTCCACCAATGCAGAGAAGAAAACCACACGAAGATTGATTTTGTCGAAATAGTCCACCCACAATTGCCTGAGGATGAAAAGCAAAATATAATATAAGACGTGACTTTTTCATATTGCTGGTAGTTTGATTCCCAGATCAAATTTCAGTTTGTTATTAGTTAAGAGAAAATAACCAAGTAAGGAATACAAAGTTTTGTAATCTAACCAAGCAACAATTACTCATTAAACTATTTCAAACTAGAAAAGTTAATACTAAAGTAGTAACAAAAACTTCTTTTAGGTATAATCCTTCATTATCTTAAATTTAAAAACTTTCTGTGGGTTGCTTTGCTTTTTTTTTCTTTTAGGTATAATCCTTCATTATCTTAAATTTAAAAACTTTCTGTGGGTTGCTTTGCTTTTTTTTCCCTCTCTTACTTCTACAAACTTTGTATTTTATGTATTCTTCAATCAATTTCAAAGAAAATACTATGGTGCTTAAATTTTTATAGTGGCTATGTAACTGCCCTCTTCATTTAACAAGCAGCACTACACAAAATGCCATTATGAATAATGTATAAGGATGTTACTCGTTTTTATTTTGAAATCACAGGTCAAGTGTTAAGGGCAAACGTAGATGACATCACTCAAGTCCTCACCTCTGGTGCTTTGTGAGGAAGTCTGCTTTGTTGATGAGCAGCATGACAGACTTTCTGGGATCCACTTGTCTGACGTAAGTCTCCAAGTCCTCGCAACGAAACAGAAGGGGGTTTCTGGCATCTACAATCTGAACAACGACATCGCTGAGGACAAGTGGGTTGAGACAGAAATGCCAGTGTAAGCAGTTACTTCATGACACATGATGGAACGATACTCAGATAAATGTTAGTTTATTGGCCAGTTTCAGAAAAATTGTGTAACACAACTTAAAAAGCATGAAAAGATGACTGTAAACTGATAATAGTATGACTAATGAAAATTTAAGAACAGAATATAAATCTAATGCCATATTTTTTTTTCCTTGAAATTTCAACTTTGTGATGGTGCTAATATCTGATCATGCTGTTCCTCTGAAGTTTGCTATGATTATTTTCAAAGATTATGTAAAGGAAAAAAAAATCGAAACGATCAGCTATTAAGTTAAAAATAGGGCAGAAATTGGATGAAATCTTTGACAGTTAAAGAACAACATGACAAAACAGATTTAAAGTATTTATATTGAGGAAATAGCTCACAATCAAGATTAGATGCCTGACTCAACCAATTTCTAGGAAATAAAGCAATGCACAGATTTTAACGCTTTTTTTTTTAATGAATGCACTCTTTTTTTCATTGCTTTCCCTGTAGTCACTATAGTTCCGCAAATCATTAGAAAGAAGAGGTGGTTTGATTTCATTTATTCAAGAAACATAGGATTTTGAGTGAATTTAATGAAAATACAAAAGCTGGTTGGGGGTAGCCTTATGAAAACAGGAAATATCTACCTTCGCTCAATGACTCGCCACAGCTGTCTCCAAAAGTCCAAATTTTTCTCATAGGGTGTGAGCTGTATATGTTCCTTCTCTTCCAGCCTAAATCAAGGGGAAAAAATGCAACATGAGATTATAGGTTAGAGGAATAGGTGAAGATATGTAGAGATAGGGAGGGAATGGGAGACAGGGAGACGCGGAGGGAGGGAGAGAGAGAGAGAGAGAGAGAGAGAGAGAGAGAGAAGGGGGGCAGAGTCAGAGGGAGAGAGAGAGACAGACAGAGACAGTCAGAGGGGGAGAGAGAGAGACAGGGAGGGAGAGAGAGAGAGAGAGAGAGAGAGAGAGAGAGAGAGAGAGAGAGAGAGAGAGAGAGAGAGAGAGAGAGAGAGAGAGAGAGAGAGAGAGAGAGAGAGAGAGAGAGAGAGAGAGAGAGAAGGGGGGCAGAGTCAGAGGGAGAGAGAGAGACAGACAGAGACAGTCAGAGGGGGAGAGAGAGAGACAGAGGGAGGGAGAGGGAGAGAGAGAGAGAGAGAGAGAGAGAGAGAGAGAGAGAGAGAGAGAGAGAGAGAGAGAGAGAGAGAGAGAGAGAGAGAGAGAGAGAGAGAGAGAGAGAGAGAGAGAGAGAGAGAGAGAGAGAGAGAGAGAGAGAGAGAGAGAGAGAGAGAGAGAGGATTTTTTTTATAGAGCGCGCCACCTGAGTACTTAGTATGTAAAGTACAAAAAAAATAATAAACAAATAAATTAATTAACTAAAAAAATAACTAAAAAACCAGCTGCTTCAATTCTAAAAACCAAAGCACACATCAAGAGAAAACCTACTGCTTGAGCTGCCTCCTCCAATTCGTAAAAGAGTCCCGCTCCATCAACAAAAGATTTTCTTTTGTTGTATTTTCATCCCAATGGGGCCTGCCAAAGAGGATGGAAAAAAAAAATGAATACATAAATTTTATATGAATAAGGCGTTATTTGAAATGGAGTTTATTTTAAATGCCATAGTGTTTAAATGTGATGAAAATTTTTTCGCCATGAAAATCATAGAGCCACTCGTGAGATTCTTAACTAATAACAGTCAAAGTGTGAAAAGTCTATTAACTCATTAGTGCTGAAAATAACTGAAGAAATTTTGTAGCTAAAGATAAAAATTGACTTTTTTAAAGTGGCCTTCTGAACTTTATTAGTACTATTTAATTATAAAAATCATTCAGATTTGCTCACTTTTCTACATCTGAATGAATATATTTAAAGAAGATTGAGAGCTTTGGCCAAACTTACAGATAAAGAACAAAGGCAACATCAAACTAAACAGGATCTGTTTTAAAAGATCAATTTAAAGATATTGCCCAAATACACAATGCTTTTCACTTTTGATCTCACTGATTTGTGAGCCATCATGACTGCAGGAAATAAGAGAAAGAGGAAAAAGAAAAAAAGAGAAATCAACTTTCAAATAAAAAAAATTACCTTCTAGGAATTTGTAGCAAAGCTTTGTGTGTGGTTTGGGCCTGAGAAATTTCCCTCAGGTCAGCTTCTGTGAGGCGTTTTCCTTGACCAGGATTTGTAACGATCTGTATGTTTTGTCTTTCTGTGTTGTCACATTCGAAACAAAATAAAGGTTTGATAAGTTTTATCTGAGCATAGTTTAACATTATAAATAAAGGCAACTTCCAAATCCATAAGTTTTATACAATAATGCACTCTGTCAAAGCCAACTACCTCATCAATGGACTAAGCAGTATCATTTTAGCTGGGACCATTTTTGGAAAATCAATATTTTTTTTTTGATAAAATGAATTCTCCAGTTTTCAAGCTTTACATTATGACACACACATACATAAAATGGAGAGAGAGAGAGTAATACACTTATTTTATGTTTTGTAAAAATAATACACAGCAAAAGATATGGTTACTTACTACATACAATTTAAAATGGTAAAATTTACATTTTTAAAACACAAGTTTGAACAAAGGCTTAGTCTCTTCGCTGATTATCAACTAACACGTGTTACTCCTTACCTGCTGTGAAATCTTTACCAGCCATTTCTGCTGTGGTGAGAAAATCCTCCAGATTGCTCTGTTCTGTGACTGATTGGAAGTTGATGCGATTGTAGGTAGTGCCATCATCTAGGTCTGTTGTGTGGAGCTGATATACACAGATAAAGAAAGAATTCTTGATCATTTGATAAGATGAATGTTTGATTTCTGAGGGCAAAAAAAGCACTTCCTTATTGTTGCATCAACCAAGATTTAAAAGCTTTTAAATCGAATCTTTTAATTTGTTCTGAAAGGTCAGGTTCTAAGTGTACTAAAGTGAGGCGCTCTATATGTTAAATGTAACCTTTTAGTAGACAATCTTAAAACTATAGAGATGGTCCTACAGCCTGAGAAAGTCACTTGTTGAAATACTTGATATTTTCCATTAAGGATATGTGCTAGAGTGGGTATCTCCGGCCTGTTTTAGAATCCCAAAAATGTTTTGATAGAGCAAGGCAAGACTAAAAGATGAGGTCTCGGCCTTAAAGTCATCAATCAATTAGCAATAGGCTGCTTAAATCTATGACAGAACTGCCTCCTAACCTTAGCCACATAGCAATCAGCAACACGCAACAATTTAAATACCATTTGAAATGTGCTGCAACTACTCAAGATAAGTCAAATTTTTACAACACCAATGATACAGCTGTTTGCATGTGCATCTTTCTAGAAAATTAAACACTATTACTCTTTTAAGCTGTTCTAATGCAATTCTACTGAAGTCTTAGGCCAATGACCATTACACACTGGGTGTGTGGAAACCTTAAGGCAGTATAAAATTATCCATGAGACAATCTACGGGCCCATAACTGGCAGCTGATTAGACAGGATTTGATAAGTCGACTTCATTACAATTATAAGTGTCTCTCAGTAAACTGATTATGAGGAGAATTAGGTTAGATAAATCATAAAAAGGCAAGGAACTTCATAAATCTCTTCACGAATTTTTGGGTATTAACCTATTTTCTGAAACAAAATAAATCACTACATACATTCACTGATATCAAAACAATTTGAATTTTCATACACATATCCAACACGATCAAGAGAGTAACTTACACACTTGAATGATTTATCCAGTTTATTTCCTTAACTTTTCAACCACTTACGAAAGAATCATCCTTGTTTCCTCTGTGCCCTTGTCTTTTTTGCTTGTCTTTCACCAGCAAACTGTTACCCATCATGGCTATTTGTCCTTTGCGTCGACCCATTATGTCTGTATACAAGAGATTTCTTTCTTTAATCTGTAAAACTGATGAAAAAAAAGAAAAGGACAGAATAAAAATTACTTGTTTAGCAAAAAGGCAGAGGGAGAGTCTTGTCACAAAAAAGCCACAAAATTATCAATGAGTCTTCGTGGTTAAATCACCTTAAATAGAAAAGAAGCATAATTCCAATCATTCCAGGCATTTAACTGCAGGCTGAAATTGAGTATGTACTATTATTAATAGTATCTATCTAGTTACAGATTAGATCTAATCTGAAAAGGCTGCTATTATTGTCCTCTAGTGTGGTTTTGATCTACTTCAATTGTAGAGACTACCAACTGTGCAACATGTCTGTGCCTTCTGGATATTGGTCAGTTTAGTCCTCTACATTGGCTGAACAGACTACCAACATGTCAGTGCAGACTTAAATATTGGTCAGTTCAGTCCTCTACATCAGCTGTACAGACTACTAAAATGTCTGTGTTGACTAAGATATTGGTCAGTTTAGTCCTCTACATTGGCTGTACAGACTACTAACATTACCATGTCTGTGTTGGCTGAGATATTGGTCAGTTTAGTCCTCTAGCTTTGCATGCTAAGGGCTTTGATTCAATTAGACTGTATGCTTCAATTAATTGGTCCTTACATGCCATTTATATATCACATTCTTGCCCAGCTGGACCTTCTCAGGTTTACAAAAGTGTTGAGTCAAATGACAGGTATAAATCCATCATGAATTACAAATAACCTGGTTTATATTTTAATCTTATTTAAGTTTTATGCGAGATTCTTCTTGTTTACTAATAATACTGATTAACTGACTAATATATTTTATATTAATCATTATCAAAAAAATATTGGCTAATAAGTAAAAGACTTAATCATTATTCATCACTTATTATTGTTATCCTTAAAGCATGATGGTAATACCGCAGTGTTGTGGTCCCGATTCTATGATGACAATGCGGCCACGGTGGATACAATAAACTGGCCAGGTTTTCACTGCAAATTAAATGGAGCCATCATCTAATCAAATTATTATCTTGCAAAAATCAATGGGCAACTTCTTCAGTAGGGGCACAAATTATTGAATTTGTTTTGGCTATTTATAATTAATAACCAGTGATAATCTGGCCATCTGTGGCGTGATTTGTTTATACATCCAACCAGGACCGCAACACTAGATCTAGTATTACCGCAACACTGGTATTACCAGCCTGAGTGGTTTTCCATCCCTATTAATGGATTGGTCCTTATGACACTGAAAGGCCTAAGACTCGACTTATACTGATATATAGATTTACTTGAAAACAAATTCGAACCTTTCTTTTTTTCTTGTTTGCTTGTTTTCTAATGGATCCCAACAATCCTATGTTTAACTTTAAGACTTACTGTGTCGTAAAATTGGTTGGTGTAGTTAATTACTACTTATCATTTTATGGTGTAGGCCCTCCCTCTAATTCTTTGTCGTGAAGATTAAGTCTACTCTTGCTTTCAAATCCAATCAAGTCTAAATCGTGTGAGGATCTGAATCTAATTGCCAGAAATCCAATGAGCGATATAATATTCTATTTTTTATTAGTTTACGTTGGTTGCACAACAGCAACAAAATCATGCGTCAAGAGCTTTGAGTTATGAGGATGATCTCCCTTTCAAAAGTTGAAGGTAGGAAGCAGCTAAATTCAAATGACTCGCGAAGATGTTTATAATGAAGAGCCTCATTAATTTTCCGGAGCCAGGGTACACGTTGGAACTCTCCATCTGATTCGTCTGTCTGCAATTTGTGTGGACTCAGCATGCAACGATTTAGAATGCTTCAAACATTAGACATAACAAAAACTTAGATGCGAAATAGAATCTAATCGTAGGAGAGAGCAATAAAGAGATTTTTGGAAGCACATTGAATGCTTTTATATTTTTTTTAAAGTAGCTTTACCTGTGCACCCATCACAAAATAACTGAAAATCTTAAAACATCTAATTTAATTAGCGATATTGAGCAGTGGGCTTATAAGATTTTAAAACTTTTTTAAAAAGTATACTGATAGATAGGGAAAATCAGTAAAATGAACAGACAGATGCCCTGGAGAATTGTTGTGCATGATCGTGTCCTGACATTTGATCCTTATAGCATCAAAAGAATATCCCTAGACTGAACTTTGCATCCACTTAATTGTCAACTCAGTGAGCTAAAGTTCTAAATAAATTTTGGAATAAAAAAAAAGACGTGAACTTATTGGTCATTACTTTGCACCTTAGTATAAAAAGGTCCAGATAGTAATTTATAAAAGAAATATGATTGTTATCTACGCCTTGATAAAGGATTATACTTGGGCTCCGGTGTCAAAATTTGTTTCAACATTGTTAGCGTTCGTTTTAGATGTTCAAAAATTAGTTGAATTGTTGGGAGGACGGTCTTTGTTTGTTGTTTTTTTGTTTGCCGAGTTTACACTCTCCAGCCTTATAGAGTACAAGTGATGTATATGGCAGAGTAAATGCAATGCTTATTTTCATTCATGGAGGCAATGACTTGGTGCAACGTTGATGTAATATTTACAGTCATAGAGCCAAGTTTTAGGATATGGCTGATTTTATGAGTCCCGCCACCAGATATCTTCAGTCAGGATCTGGACCAGGCACCAAAGTATTGTCAGTCTGCCACTGTATCAATTGAGCAAATAAGGAAATAAGTCCTCATGAGTTTTCAAGATAAATGGAACAACTCGAATGTTCAAAAATTTAAAGCCTACTTGCCACCCAAAATGCGCTTCTATTTGCAAAAGTTTGCAAAGGGATGGAAAGGGAATTGCAGGGAAGACACAGATATGATTTGAATTTTATTGAACACATATTGATTATCACTTTCTGTCACTGTGAATTCTCCATATTAAGCAAAAAGTATTTAATTCGTAATCTCTCATTTGGATTAGTTATTCAGTTAAAAGTAAACAGAATGCAAAAACAGAGTGCCACATCTCTACAGTAATCAGCTGGCAATTTTTAGGGGAGGTGGAGAGAGTGAGGAGGCAAAGTAAAAGAGAAGTAAGAGGAGGAGGAGGAGGAGGAGCAGCAGCAGAGAGGCAAGGAAAAGGTTAGGGGAAGAGAGAGAGAGAGAGAGAGAGAGAGAGAGAGAGAGAGAGAGAGAGAGAGAGAGGGGCAGACAGGCAGATAGACAGACAGACAGACAGACAGACATACATACATACATACAGACAGACAGACAGACAGAGGGGGAGGGGTAGAGAGATTGGAAAAAAAAGAAAAATCTCATTTTTTCCTATTTTTATGTCTAAATATAGGAACAGAGAAAAGTGAATTCATATCGTAGAGATTCAAAGTCAAACGACCCATTGAGACCTTTTTTTTATAAACTAAATGTTAAATTTAAAAGACTTTTAAAAAAAACTATATGTTAAATTTAAAAGAAAACGTTATCATATTTATGTCTTTACAAAAAAAAAATTCTCATAGATTTTAAACACTAGCACTGACTTTTTTAAACTGAAGTGAAGGTTGCTACGAACAGCTCAAACAGCTCTTCTAATTAGGCGCTGAGCAACACCTTTTTCAGCAAAGCTGCTCCCCAAACCCTTATAAATTGACATTATCTGAATTGTTTCAGGTATTTCAGATTTTATATGGAATTTTTGAGGCCTTAAATCTATCAACAGCAAAAGTACACGGGTTGTGCCGTCTATTTCCAAAGAGAACAAAGGGATAAACACACATATGCATACACGCAAAGGTCAATGAAAATGAACTATGAAAAGAGTACATGCGCACACGTTTTATCATTTTAAAGAAATTTAAAAAGAATATCCTGGAGTTCCAGTTGGCATTTACGTCCTCCTGATAAGTGTAGGATTCATTTTTATGCTACGGATGATCAACCAGAATCGTGGTTTGGAGACAGTAGATTAAAATAAAAACAACAAATCAAAACAAACAAACAAAAACACACAAGAAATTAACGCATTAAGCTGCACAGTCTATTTTTTTGTGTGTAGCATTCACTGCCTCTATGTCATTTCATTCAATCATTATTGCTGCCTCTTCATCAAAGATATCTGTTAGCCCTTGCAAGTCTTCTGTGTTCTCTACGTTTAGAGCCATCGGCATTTCATGTTCCTTCCGTTGTAGCCTTCTGCTTTCATTTATAAGTGTCCTTTTAGACTTTGCAATACAGAGAAAAATTTCTGGGTATGGTGTAACGATACATTTCTTTAGTTTAAATTGAATTTGATCAACCTTGGAAAAATGTTCTCACATTGCTTATTTTCAGTAAAGCTGTTTCCTTTAATTTTCTATGTTCTTTCACTTTGCTTCTCTCTTTTACCAAATTTTTTGTTTGCTTTATGTGCCTGTTTGTTAATTCCATTGTTGATTTGAAAGTAAAAAAAAAAGTAAATAATGAACGATACAAAAACAAAGAACCAAAATAAAAAAAAGGCTGAGAAGAAGATTCGGTTACGAAATTAAGTGCATGCTTTTTGGGTTTTTAAGTACATGTCGCTATAGAAAGCTGTAGGAAATTGGTACAAATTATTAAAAAGATGTTTTTTTTCCTCACAGGTTGAAATTTGGTAGTACATTTTGTAGGCTACAATTACATTTGTAATTACATTAATACACACTAGTTTTAAAATTTAAGTTGTGACCCTTATAAAGTTGTATTCAAAGGGTTTATCAAGCACAAAACTCTGCTATAGTTCCAACTAGGCTTTCACAAGGCCTAAAAAATAATCCATTTTTGTTATTTATGAGTAGTTTTTAACTCTTTTAGCGAGTCACTGAAATCCTAAATATCTAGCATTGGTATCGACATAGATTTTTTAGTTAAAAAAAGACAGCAACCCAAACTTGATGACCTGTGCAAGCCGTCCCCACCTATGACTTCTCATAGGTGGGTACAGATGTCCTCACCCACGCGTTACCTCTTTTAAAAACCTAAACTTTCATTATTTTGAGGTTTCGAATAAATGTGCAGCTATGAATTCTCGCAAGCTAGTGCTCATTTAAGGAATTTAATCTGAACCCATATCCTTTTCATAAAAGTTTAAAACTTTGACTAGATTGGGATGGCATGGTACAGTTTTAAGTGTGTTTTTTTTTTTTTATTTCTTTATATATGTATTATTTTTCAATTTGTGCTAGGGCAGTAGAGAACAATGGATGTCAACTGACAACACCCTTCAAACAAGACCTGTATACCTTTAAAAAAGAACTCCTTGATGTATTTATTTATTTATTTATTAACCACTCTTATTGAAATGTTATGATTTTTTTCTTACTTGTATTAGTTGTAAGAATTTGTGTAGAACTACTAGAATTAGGTTCCAATTACTTAGCCTTAGCATTAGCCATTTTCTTTCTTACCCAGGATGCAACTTGGTGGTTAGCAGCGGTGATGTCATTTACGGACTTCCTGTCATACGCTTTCCTTTTTGCAGCCATCTTGTGTTGGTTACATGACAAGGTAGTAAGAAGGTTTTATAAGAATGGCTGAAATAACTAATAATTCAACCATGAAGCGAGACTTTAGTAGAGTAGAGTTGACTCTGGAAAACGTGCTTATTCCAGATGAAAAATTATCTGAAACTCCATCGATGCTAGATGGGCTAGACAAAGAGGTTGAGACAGATCTGCGCATCCTGGGCTGTGAGCTCATTCAAACTGCGGGGATTCTTCTGAAACTTCCACAGGTTTGTTTTAATTAACTGATATGGATCTAGAAAATCAAGATTGCAAAGGTTTTCTTTTTCATGAATGTTAAACTATGTGCAAGTAATCGATGTATATTGTTCCTTAAGTTAAAGGCTTTATTTCATATCCCCAAAGAATAGGCCTACTTGTTTGATAAATTTAAGTTGTGGCAAGAATTCCTAGTGGTTCAACCACAAAAGTGTTGATGTACCTAAAACTTATATTTAAACATGCAATATTCATTGCAATTACCAAACGTGTATGAATTCTGGTACTCCAATGGATATTTGTTGCCAGCAATGAAAGGCCTAATGGTATTATTGCAGGTATCGGCCCAACTCACCCTAACTAGCTTTAAAATTGTATTTTTCTCAATGAATTTGATATGCAGAACACGAATATGAAGGATTTATTGATTGCAAATAAATACTTTTCAAGGTATAAGCATAATTGTGTTGCTCTAAAATCCCATTAAACTACAAGTTCCGATTTCGTTGGGAAACATTCAATTGTAAAGCCTGCTGTGAGTTGGGCCTATATCTGCCATTTTACTGGCCTAAGTAATAAGCTATGTGAATTTTTGTGTTTAGTCCAGGCAGTCCCGAAAATCCTTGTTATAGATCTGGTAAATTTGTAGCTTTTGGCCCAAATCCCGTAGAGAACTATTCCTGGTCTTATAGTGTTTTTTTTTTTATTGAGATTAATGCTTATTTGGTGGTGAAAGTGGTCACAAGCAAGGCCTAAAGTTTACAGACCTGTCAATCATACCGATTTAATCGGAATCATTCAGATTTTTAACGGAATTTTGGTCCGTTTTCGATTTTCTGAATATTTAGGAAATATTCCGATCTTTTTTAACTAAGTTTTCACCTCCACGATTAACATTTCAGTTTTTTTTTTTTTTAATTAGACCTACAAGATCGACAGACAGCCTGCACCAAAGAATAAATACAGACGATATAATCGTATATGATATATCGATATTGGTTTTTTTTTTTTTTATTTTTTATCAAATGCGGCATTATCGAAATTTATATCAATATTTTAATTGTAACCACCCCGAGGATTGATTCTGCCCAGTTTTTCCGTCTTTTATTCGTCTGCGCTACAGTCTATCTTCACACCCAGACTTTGCTGTTATTTTCAATGAAAGATTATTCTTATTTTATCTGCTAAGAGTAATTTCTATAACAGGACAGCGCTTTTTTTTTCATCTAGATCATGTCAGTTATCAAGATCGATTGAGAAATTCTAAATACATATTAGAACTAGAGTGAATCAAGATGAAATGACACGAGACTGTAGTTGTATTTCTGTGAAAAGTAAAATCTAGATCTAGATCTGATAATAAGCCTGAGAAGCTTTATCTGGATGCAAAGTTAACAATCTGCACAACATTTTGAACATGTTGATAATGTTGTCCTCTAGATCTACATCTAACTTACATTTAGACCATGCTAACCTAGCCTCAAGGTCATAGTGTAATTTTTGTTCTTAAAATTTAAATTGACCTGTTTCTCACTGAAGAGATTGAACAATATAGTGGTTTACAACTTTCGAGCAAACTGTCAATTTGCTCCCTATGAAATTTCTGGTTAAATTTTCAACAGCTGGATCTAGTAAAATTTGTAAGAATTTGAATTTTCAGTCAGGTGTGAGAAAGGCAAATACATCACTACAATATAGAAGAATTATCTAAAATCAGAAATAGAGTGTCATATGTGTCATATTTTTAACCCTTTCAGTAAGGAGTACATTTACTCTTTTTTATATAAAAATAAACCTTTTGAAGTCACGCTGTACATTTCCCACACAAGCTAGGTTGGCAGCTCTTTGTGAATTCATCAAATGCTGCATAATGCCAATGCCACCCAATTTGAGTCACTTAAAAGAGATAAGGCATAGAGTACTTGATTTAAACTAAAAGAGGTATGGAAAAAACTTAAGATTATTTAGAATTTTTCACCATGGAAGAATTACAAGCTAAAACACCTTGTTTCTATCAGAATTCAGAGCTACACTGATGAATGAACATTCATCTAAGTCTGTATTATGTGTTTTGCAATGTATGGCTGTATAAGGCAAAAACAAAGCGAGTCAACTGATTTTTTTCTGCAGATTACGATTTTTTGACAGAATGATTCAGATTTTCTTTCCCTGGAGAGTGGCAGGTCTGCACTTAGATGGTCTAAATTATTAGCTTATGCAATGAGACCCCCCTCCCTTTTTTTCATTTTCGGAATCAGAGAGTAGTGCACCTTGTTTCGATATTGTATGTACTAGGACTGCGGTGGGTAGAGGTTAGCTGCGGGGGTCAAGTATATGTGAAACAAGCTAAAGTATATGTGGATTTGTATACAAAACTGGGATAAACAGCAGAAAAGAATGTTTAGGCACATAACTTTAATAATATTTATTTGCGATGATTATGCTCATCGTATCAATTTCATTTACCACTTCTTGACATAAAATGAACGCTGTACATCTGATTTTTTTGTGGCAATATGCATAGCCAACATAGGTTTTACATTGTATATCGTTGTATTGGCTGATTTCGCTGTTCCTCGTAATGCTATATGTGCAATGTACGTCATATTTTTAACTTTGCAAATAAGGCATTGAATGCAAAGTAATTCAAAATCTAATATCATAATTAAATTCACTTTTGTTGAAAAGGTACGAATCGCAATACTCTTCAATTTTCAATTTGAAAATACCTCCGCCACGAAGGGGTTAAGAAACATGCAATTTTTTTAAGCTTACGGAAAAGTGAGCCCATAAATGCAAAACAAAAACTTTTTGTAGTATAGATGAATGAAATCATTGAATAGTTAGACTAGATTCCACTTACTTTGTTGTACAACATTGAACTTTTGCTTTTGAAAAATTAACATTTAAATGTTTTATTGCCTTCTTTGTGACAGGTTGCAATGGCTACAGCACAAGTTGTTTTCCAAAGGTTCTACTATGCTAAGTCATTTATCAAGCACAACATGGAGGTAGGACACTTTTGATATTTTTCTACCTTTTTTATATTGAACCTTTTCAACAAACTTATTTACAAAAGCATGCTAGGGTTAAAGTACCTGTGGAAGGTAATTCAGAGAGTCACACAAAAGTGGGCTTAGATATACTTTTGAAAAATTTCTGGTTTAATTGTAGCAAAGTGTGATAGCTTTTAATCCAGATATCAGTAGAAAAACCACTGAGGTTTTTATGCAAGATATTTCAATTTCACAATATAATTGGCTTGTCCATCATAAGCCAAACAGGCTCTGGTAATGAGATTGAGTTTAATATAAGAAAATTTAAATATGCTGAATGTGACTTGGAATTTGCCTATACTGTTTTGCATGCTAGAGTTAAGATTAAAAAGTTACTTTTTACTGGCAGATTCAGGAGTCACAAATCTGCCATGCACACATGCCTAAGGTGCACTCTCTTCTGATTCAGGGTCGCATTTTGAAATATGTTTGCAGATGTAATTGTTCAAACTTGTTATTGGCAGGTGGTGGCAATGGCAAGCCTTATGCTGGCCTCAAAGATTGAAGAATGTCCTCGACGAAACCGAGATGTGATAAATGTGTTCCATCACATCAAGCAAGTGAGGAATAAAAGGTAAGATGATCTATTGTTTTCCTCAATTTTTAATATATATATATATATATTATGACTGTTATTGTTTTATGTATACCTTTCATGATATACTGATAAACCATTTGAAGCTTATTCAGATTTTGGCTCTATTGTTGCATTTTTAATTACAATGCTTTGCCTTCTTGGGACTTAAGATTTTCAAACAGAGATAGATAAGCCCAGTTTTTTAGTGTGGATCTGTAACTATACAAATTTATTTAGCTCGGCGGCTTAGCAAATGTGACAGCTGTATCGCATTGGTGAAGGTTCAGACCTAAAAGATGTGCTGTAGAAAAGGTAGAAATTTTTTTGAAGCCTTAAATTTAGAGGTTTTTTTTTTTGGAGTTTCTGTACCTCAAGATTACACTTTTGCGTTCTAAGCTCAAAGGGTAGAAAATCAAAAAAATAGTTTTTAACAATAATATTTAAAACCTGCTTCTGCTTAATCAACCCTCTTTATAATGGCCAGTTTTCAGGCTAAAATTTTTGCTCTTGTCTTCAGGTATAAAATTTTTTAAACAGTTTATTACTTATTGGTTATTTCTCTCACAAGCACTTTTTGTGACTGTGGATTTTCAGTTACGTCTGGATGTTAATATGTGAACCACAAATTAACCAAAACTTTTTTCTCCTCCCAACCTTCACAAAACTGGATGTGCCACAGATAAAATCTCTCTGTTGTGTGGGTGGCCTTGGGTTGAAATGGAAAGCTGGAGATAAAGACTTGCTCTCATACAAACATGTGTGGCGCTCCAGTCTGTCTCCTCCACCTCCTTGCTCAACCAGGCGGGGCATACATCAGCTCCTGCATTGGTACATTCACGGTTTGTATGCAATTTGCATTGATGACCATGCAGAAATTGCTGCCATTTAAGCATTATATGAAAGTGGGTGTTGGTTTCCAAAACATACAATTTGAAGGCTTTTTTTAAACTTTGCAACCTTGGTACCTCAAAATCATTTGTAAAATATATATGTTGCCCTAAATGTTTTGTCATTTATGTATAAGTGTTCAGTTTAAGTTTGGAAGAAATTATTTGCAATGTGATGTAATTTGTCAGCTGGAAATGGAGGTTGAAGATTGCCTCTCTGAATCATTGAGATTTAAAATGCACAGAATCGGAATCACTCACATTGTCTGGATTTCAGAACTTACTGTAAATTGTGATAGTATCTTAAAGATTTACATATAGATCTATATTTTTTTCACCTTTTGAAGTTTTCTTTTTGCATGGATGATCCCCAGGTATTGCAAAATCAAGATTGGAGATAAATGAATCATCTTATTTCAAAGAGCATATATACAAACTGATATTATGAGTTAGTTGCTGTAATGTGTTTGGCCGTATTTTATATTTCCTTTCCACAGCTGTTCACACCAGGTTTTCTTTACTTTTAAGTCTACCTCTCGGGTTTCTTCAACAAGGGTACATGAAGCCAGTAACACTTTCCATGCCAATCATGTTTAGATAGATGATCTAGGTTACATACAATCCTCTCTATTTGCTTTTATGTTATTATCAATGCATACATTTGGGTCTTCTAATGAGAATGCTGCAATGATCCCCTTTGTTCTCTATTTCAATCAAAAAATACTGCGGCGGAGATGTTAAATCCATCTGGCATGGAACGAGTTAAAGCTATTGATAATGCCTGGATGTTGTAGAAACATTTTTCCTGTAGTTAAGAATTTCAAATGCATTTGATTCAACACTTCAAACATTAAGTTTTCTTGAAAAGAATGAGAAATCTAATCCTTTTTCTTTAATATTTAATCCTGTTTATAAAATAGGAGACATTATCTTGTGGTCAAAATTCAAACTATAAAGGCATAGACAGTCATCCATAGAGCCCTGTAGCCTGTTTTCATCATTAGATTTTCTTCTTAGATTTAAACTGAATTTGGATCATTCTGATGAAGCCATCATAGGCTCATTGTCTTGCGACAATTCCAAATGTATTAATAAACCTTCTTTCAAAATTAATATAACGGTCTCTTTCTCTGAAGAATTCAATATTGAAAATTGCATCATGTTATCAGAATTCTTTACATGGACATATGAGTTGTATCCTTTTGAATTTGTGAAACGTGGAATGAGGTTTATAGCTACATTATATATCAACAAGAGAAAAAAATGACGGTATCCTATCAAAAACATTGAAGTGAACCTTGTTCCAAACTATTCAACTCAAACATCTAAACATTTTTAGTGTTCCAAATTATCAATTATAGATTCTTCAAATCCAGTTTTGTAAAGTTCTTAAATGCTTTCTGTCTTTTTTTTTTAGATAAAATAGAGCAGGAATATTACAGATTGGTATGAGACATTTGACTTTTCAGGGTTTTGCCTTCAGTAATTATAGTTCACATAAAGTGAAGACCAGATCACCTATTCAGTCTTAAGCAATGTAGATTTCAAGTTGATTTTTTTTTTATATCACGAGCCAAATTGTGAGTGATCGATGCGATTATTTTGGGTCTTTGACCAGTTATTATACTGTAGTGACAGTTGATTGATTTTTTTTTCCTTTGGCAAGTATAAATCCGGAATATATGCCAAGGGTAGTTAACTGTGCTTTAATGAGGAAGTTTGTTTTTGATATACAGAAAAAAGAAAATTAAAAAGGAAAGTGCCATGTTTTTATTGCCTAAAAAGGTAAGGGAGGCATGCGGCTCAACCTGTGCAGAAGCATTTAAATCTTGCACAACTCAGAGTTCATCTTAATGCTTTGGTTGACCTCACTTCTGTGCACTAATGAATGTGAATCATGAAATACTTCTTGGTTAGAGTTGATGCAGCTCCACTTCAAGGAGAGTAAACTTTGTGGCAGAAATTTTCCAGTTTTTCTTTTTGTGGTGGTAAGAAAAAAAAACATCCGAAAACCAAGGTCTTCTGTAGAATCCTGCCAAGCAAAGAAAACGTAAGTAAAATATGTGTGTGTTCCTACAAATGTGCATGCGCTATATCATTTTCTTTTCCTTTTAACGCTGCGAAAATTTCATTTATTGTATGGAATTGTGACTGGCTCGTGGCAAAAGCATCAGGTAGTTATTTTGAATGCATAGCTGTGGAAGTATTCTATCTATTGCCCTTAGTGAATCTTGGTGATTTTTTTCTTTACATAAAACGGTACATTTGGGTGCCCCAATCGCCCTTTACATCGGGCTGGACTTGTTGAGCCCTTAAGCTTTGCAAAGTAAATTTTGCGAATTTCCTGTTAGTTGAGCCTTCTTGTCCCAAATAAACGGCTGTATGGCATTGCTTCTCGTAGTTGCAGGGATGTGAAATTTCTGGGTAAATCTTGAAACCCGGATTTGTTGAAGAGTCTGGATTTTGTCTGATTTCAGAATGATCCTTGTACGTATTTTATAAAAATTATGTCATCATGTGCCAATCCAAGACCCTCATGTGCAATATTCTCTTTCAACCATTATATTATGTTCCCAATCTAAGCTGTGCTTACATGGAGGGTTCTCATACTTCCATTAATATTCTTGTTTTGTGTCCAGCTAGTTACTTTGTTTCATAAAGTGGTGTTCAAAAATAACTTTTTGCAGGGCTGCCTCTACGCGGAAATCTGCGGGTATTTTCCGTGGCCAAGGTAGTTGGTCCGCTGATGCTGAAAGCGGGAATTCTTTTTCCTTCTCGTCTGCTGTTTATAGTGTAAGAGATTACCGACCGCGGATTGTAAAATTTTTCCCCGAGCAAAAGAAATAATAGCCGTGAGAAATTTTCATATCAGAAACGCCCTGCCCTTAGCAAACATTTTTGCAAAAGTTATCGGCATGGGCTGATGCTAACCGACTCATACCGATAGAAGCCCAAGAAGTCCAACTACCAGATCTACGAGGCTCTCGCATTAGTAAACCGTGGTCAAGGCCAAATCGCGGCTGCTCGACCTTTTTTTTTTCGGGAATGGCCCCAACGAGAGAGAGTTCGACAGCGAAGGTCTTGTTGCTAGCTTGTACTTAAGAGTAGAATGTAAACTACGCGTCTGTGATTGTGACAGGTTGTTTTTTTTTTTGTTTTGTTCTTGTCCTGTTTTTTTTTTTATCTTTTGTTGGTTTTTTTATTGCCATTTTTTCCTCCACTCCTGCCCCGGGCGTAAAATAATAATGAACTAAGATATATATCGAAATTGCCCTGCTTACTATGGTTTTCACAAGGATACCAAGTTCTGACAGTTATGAGCCTCTGCTCTCTGACTGGGCGGATCAGAATATTAGGCCTACACTGTTTTAGGTCCAACTACCAGCTAGTCCTAAATTCGCGATCGTGCGCCTTTGTTTTCTGTTTTCCGTTTTTGATTAACACTAAACTGCAGTAAATTTACAGAATTTTGCATATATTTTGAATGGTCCATGTGATCCTCTGTAAATCCTGTCCTTTTGCCAGAGGGAAAAACTTTTATCCATAACGGCCTGATGTTGAACTTTGTAAAATTTTACGGAAAAAGAAATATTGAAAATATAATTCTGCGAAAGTATAAAATTGGGCGATATAGTATATCGATATCGAAGATTTATTGTTATTTTTTATATTATATGGAGATTTGTATTGTAGTTGAAATAACCCAAGATATTGGTGCCGCCGAGTTGTTAACTGTATTGTACATTCATCCGAAAAACTTCGTTCTCTCTTTCTTCATAGCCAGACCTCGCCGTTATTTCCAATAAAGGATCATTCTTATTTCTTCATATAATAATACAAATGTAGTTTATACGACTTACAGTTTGGTTTTTCTGATGAAGGTACATGGTCTATGGTACATGGCTGTCGATTATTTAAGATCGATGAGAAATCCTAAGTAGAGCTAGATCTAGTAATTGAAATCGGGCATGACATGACATAAGATTATAATAATTATAGTAGGTGATTTTCAATCAAAAGCAAAAAGTTATGAATCTAGATCTAAATGTTATTTTTATTATTATTCTATCTACATTGCCAGGTGGAGCCCACAGAGAAGTTTTAGACCTAATCAATATTGATCATATTCAGCTCAAATGTCTTAAAGATAAAGTGCTCAGTATATTAAACTAGAATATAGGCCTATATGTATTCCCTGATTAGTAAATTTTTATGGTGCCTCAGGTGAACCAGTAAAACACTGAAAACAGTTTCATTTGGGGGACACAGCTGAAGATAAACTACAGGTGATAAAATCAATTTAAGAAAAAAAATGCCCCACAATCAAGGCTCTTTTTGCAATCAAAAAATTTTGTTTTAATTTAGGAAGGTTTTTTTTTTTTCGGGAGGGGGAGGGAGAGAGAGAATGCTCCCGCCTACACGGCTCGGATTGACCAATTAAAAAAAAAGGTCAGTAAAAAAAATTATAATAATTTATCTACTGTCTCTATCACTATCAGTATAGTTGTTAGTGTAAAATGTTGACATTTTTCGCCCGTCACGAAAAAATTTTCAGATGTTTTTTCCAAAGTTGAGTGGCAGCCCTGGAAGAGGCCTTCATGTCTCTAAACCATTTAGATCGTTTAGTGACCTCTATCAATGAAAGAAAAACCAATATTAATGAGGGAAATGAGTAAAACTGCATGAAAATGGGTCTGTATACCTAGATCTTGTAGCAAGCAAAGGAGAGTGACTTGATAGTTGGATCTATCATTAAAACTATGTAAATCCACTCTCAAATTGAGCAATTCAAAGGCTAAGCCTGGCACTGCAAGAAGAAATTGGATTTTTTTTCATAGTTTGTATCATTATATACAGTTTTTCCTCCCTTTGTGTTTATCTAATTCCAATAAAGGTAGAGGATTATCAGTTATTTCCCCACCTTTATATTTATTATTTTAAATACAACTAGATGTGGTACGGAATGGTGATTGTTAGTGGTTAAAACACTTCATTGAAGCAGGGCATATAATGTTCTTTTAAATGTTTTTTTTTTATCTTTTTATGCTTATTTTTATTCATTGACACCTGTCATTACCTATTATTTTCTTTGGTTCTTTGTACAATTTTGAGATAGGTTATGTTTTTGGGTCTCTTAGCCTCTCTCATTGACATTTCAAAGGTGTGGGGAAGTTCGGGATTTTTTCTCATAGTCAGTTGGCATCACTGAGTTTTGGGTCTAACCAGAAAAAAAAAGGCTTTTGTAGGTTTCAGAGGACCTTGGAAGTGCATTGATCAATAGACAAACTTTTGAGTGGGGTGCCTTAGCCTTTCCATATTTCAAGACATCGGCACTGCCAAATGATCAATCCCAGTTGCATCTGAATCCTGAAATCATAATTGACAGTCCTGTCTCTTGTCAGAGTTCTTGTTTCAACCCACTACATTTTTTTAGCCTAGTGTTCTGATCACCTTATCTAACATTTTTTCTATGAGATAGCCACTCACTTGGGTCACCTTCCATTCATGGACACATATGAATACACTTCAGCAATAACTAATCGTGAACTGACTTGACAACACATTTTTTACTTCATGTCTGAAAGTATCAACAGTCATAGTTGTTTGTACATTGTCAAGTGTCTGCTACTTCACTATAACTTTAATTTCATTTTACCTCTGGCTCTGACGTTATTATTTAATGAAAAAGAACCTACGGCTGTATGGCATATATAGGCTACAAAGAACAGTGTTCACAATTTTATGTATTTTTTTCTTGTTTGGGGATAAATCTCTGTAGTAAAAAAAAGCCTTAAAACCTATGTGTATTCCTGAGATGTCAAATTTCTGAATAAATTCAGCTATTCAGATTTTTAAAGATGTCTGCATTTTGACCAGGTTCAGGAAGATTCATGCCAAAAAAAATTCAGATCCTTTCTGATGAACAATCACAATGTCCCACATCTATCAAAGACCCTTGTGTGCAATATATATTGGCTAACTATTAAACTATATTTTCAGACTAAGCTAAAGGTTATGCTATAGTTATCATACTTTAGGGCATTTTCAAACTTCCTTTACAGTTTAATACTTTCACTTTCATTTTAAATGTGCTCTTGAATGAATTTTTTTTAAAAAGCTTTCACTCTTAACCGCCTCAGAAAGCCATCACTTGATGGAAAGAGCGACATTGATGAGAAAAGGGCGTAGAATTGGATAAAAACGGACATGCAGACCTAGATTTAGATACAGGCAAAGTTGTAGAATTGGATAAAAACGGGCATGCAGACCTAGATTTAGATACAGGCAAAGTTGGCGAAAATCTTCTGGGTTTTTTTGTTTTTTTTTTTGGGGGGGGGGGGTGTTGAATCTATGTAAATCTGCTCTCTGATTCAACTCCGGTAAAATAGAATTTTTTTCATGATTTATTATAAAAAAAAAAAGTCATCATATTGAAAAGAGCAATCGTTTTTTGGCCCCTTATGTTTATTCCAATAATGAAGAAAACATATGAAAAGAATATATATTTTTTTTTTAATCCCTCCCACCGTTATAATTTAATACCAGTCTATGGGGAGAGCTGAAGTGAGCTATGAGTAAAATAAATAATGTCAACAACACATAATTTTTTTTGTTGTTTTTCAATCATTTCAGTGGGTATGTACGTTTAAATATTATAATTTAATACCAGTCTATGGGGAGAGCTGAAGTGAGCTATGAGTAAAATAAATAATGTCAACAACACATAATTTTTGTTGTTGTTTTTCAATCATTTCAGTGGGTATGTACGTTTAAATATTATACCTTTTCTTTTTTATATTCACTTTGTGTAAGTTTAAGAATAGTGTTTTTAATTCAGATATGCTGTGCATGCAGTGTTTTAGAAAGTTACCGCAATCTTCTGGGTTTTTTTGTTACGAAGATAATCATCTAGGTCAATACCTGGGATCCCAGTAAGCATGCATGACTATCTCGAAATTTACATCTGTTTTCCAGGTAGATGTTCAGTACAGGGAAGGATTAATAGTAGGATTGATTCTATTTTTAGCTCTTAAGAAAATATTTAAAATAATGTCCGTCTGGTATGTATCAATAAAAAAATACATAACATTTGTGGCAACTTCACACCGAGAGGTGCCTGTTATTTTGAAAAAAAAAAACTTTCTAGTAACCTCTCTTGGTCCAAGTTGCTGAATTTGTTGCAACAACTGGCTTACCAGATAACACTTTGTGTTAAATTAAAGAGAATATAAAGGAGAATCAAGATATTTTAAAGGAGAGCAGTCTGCAACCAATTTTGAGGGTATTTAATTTGCTCAAAACTGTTAAGGTTTACAGCTCACAAAGTTAAAGATAGAAAGATATATTCAAAATACAACCACACGGAGAGCTGAAGCAATTTTCTCACAATTTAGGACATTCACTTCTAAGTGGTATCACATTTGAATTGGTAAATTTATCACTTTTAAGTTTCATCTGACTCAAAATGGCTACTTTCTTTTTACATTTCCTCTTAATTGTATTTGGTATCCAGGTCTCGGATTCCCATTTCTAAGGAATGAAACTTCACTCATATGTGCCACAAGGCGATCAAACCATCCATTCAAATCTGGGTAAATGCTAGGTCTACTCGGGCTGTTCTACTCAAACATAACTTTTTATTGTCTTGAATACATTCTTTTCAAATACTCCTGCAAGAGCCCATTTCCCCTCTCATGGCAAACCTTCATGGAATACAATAGGATATTTGAGGCATATCTGATTGCCATGCATTACCTTTGTAACTTTTGATCTGGTTGAACAGTTCAATAGACTCACATGTCGATAAGAAAAGGGAATAGTTATATTTCATAACTTAATAATCTCCTCTGTTTAAACAAAACCTGCCCAACAAAATATATCTGGTCTAGTGTGGATCATTATTTCGTCCCCCTGTGAGTTTTACCGTAGTGAAAAAGCCCTGGTGTAAATAGGAGATATTAAAATGCTGTAGAGTGGACCATTTACAGTTGAAATTGCATTTATCAAAGCAGCTGTTGTTTTAATTAGCATATATCCTCCACCAGGTGACCCTGCGATCATCTATAAACAAAAAAGTCTGATTTTATTTTTCCACCTTGATGAAGGGTATAATCTTTGTGGTTTATTATTATTAATTTATAATTTATGGTGAAGTGGCTTGTCCACTTCTTATCTTGTCCCCCTCAGAAATATAAACCCAGCTGTAAAGTTGTGGGTGATATATTTTTTTATTTACTTTAAACCTTCATATTCAGATACTGTGAATATCCTAGAGGTGTTGTTTGATAAATTTATACTTATGTTACAATTAGAAGAGCATTTTAGCTTTTAAATGGGATCCTGGTGAAATAAAATGAAATTCTGTAAAATCAACCAGGTTCCCTGCTCTTTTGTGTATGCTATCATGACCTGTGTGCATTGCCATCCCTTGTCGCTTTCAGTGCATATGTCACTCGTCCAACATTTAGCCACTTTTTTAGTCCTTCCAACATTACTTTTCGCGGTTTTCTTACAATGGTTTCAGTCATCACAAGATTTTCTTATCACATGGCTGACAAAAGTTCTTTGCAGTCCTTGATATTCGTAACATTCTCCTTAAGAACCACATTTCTGTTGCCTTCAGTTTCTTTTGAAGCTGTCCAGGCCTCATGTCCATACATCAGGATGGGTTCAATATAGCACTTTTTCTTGTGTGATTTATATATTCTCTGAAAATATTTAGCTTCCTTTATTCTTAATACAATTTCATTCTTGTGTCTGTGTCTTGTTATTACAGTACCCAAGTATTTCAATTGATCCCTTTACTTGACTGTATTCCTGTTGATAAAGATAGATTTCTTCAAATCTCGTAAACACTTCCTACATGCACTACAACTGGCTTGAGTCACATCATTCATTTCATGATACTTCTTAGTTCTTTGATTGAATTTCTTTGTAACCTAGATTATCAAAGCTTTAATTTATCAATATATCTGGATATGCCCTTACTGACAGGCTATTTGATAGGAAGGAATCTAGATGTCCAGTCTGAAGTTGAGATATTCATTCAATCAGACCAGAGAGCTTCAGTATTTTCCCCTCATTATTAAAACTTAAAAGTAAGGGTAGTGTTGAAATGATGTATGCATGTTATAAGATCTAGGTAAAGTTTGAGATCTTTTTCTTGTGTTGTTCATAATCTAATTTCCTGTCAATCTCTATAACTTCAGCCATATACTTTTCTCTTTTGTTCTTTCAATATTCACATTTTGTTTTAAGCTGTGCCTGGATCGGATTTGATCTTGGACTATGAGGTTTGGTCAAAATGAGCACCTAGGTTTGAAGATTGATAGAGCAGTTTAACGAGTCCATTCCAATATAAGCAATGATCTCAGGACATCTGTCTCTGTGGAAACTATGTGATCAGTAGCAGTGTATTTTAGTCATGAAACTAATCATACCAGGTTAAGGGGATGTTCTTTCTCAGCAAGATGTCATTATTAAAATACTATTTGTAACTGTTGGTTCATTATGCGGTTGAGTGCAAGTTTTCCCAAGTATACTTGCTCCAGGGTATTGCCGTTACATTGAATTAAAAAATAAAAATAAAATAAAAGGTAGAACCATTTAAGGATTTACAAGTCTAAATGAAAAATAAATATTTCAAATTTTACTTGTTGAATCTTTTGTGGATATTTGTGATTTGACCATGTTTTCATAAATTTACTCTGTAATTCCTTAAACTTGCATTGAGCCCATTTTTTCAATTGCCTTTCATTAAGATATGAAATTCAGGATGGGTATTCCAATATTCAGTGGTAAAATGTAATGTTTTCTTTAAAGTTCAGAGTGAAGCTGCTTTGGCAGTTCATAAATTTTACACATTTCTCTCAAAAAATTAATTTGATTTGATAACGTTCAGAATCCATATCATATCTTAGTACATGCAGTATATATGAAGCATGAAATCCGGGTGTTTTTTTTTAAACTCTAAGTAAGCTTTCTTAGTTAAGAGATAACATCATGAGAGAAATACATATTAACTGAAGTAGCTATCATGGTTGTAAATGGTCTTCTCTTGACAATCTTTGTTATTGTTAAAGGTTTGAACTCAGTATGTCACTTTCTGTGTACTGCCCCATTATAAGACTGAGAGACTGAAAGTACTTAAAAAAAAACAAAAGTTAGAGTCACTCTGTACCATCCCCATAAACATTGCAATGTATCAAAACCTTTAATGTTTTTTTTGTTATGGATTCTGCAATTTTTTAAAATATTTTAAATTTTCGGTTTTCTGTTGCATTTTCTACTTATCTGGCTATTCGCAATGTTCCTAATTCTCTATAACTGCACTTTTTTTTAAAATATATTTTCCTTATAGTTTAATGCAAAACTCCTATCTAATCTTAACATTTGTTATCCTTTAGTTTTCCTTCCCAGTTTTGCTGTTCAATTTTGAAATTTCTTTTCATCCTCCAATTAAAGCATGGTCCTTTATTAGGCATTATTTTTTTACATGAATATAGAGCGTCATTGCCTAGATTACAATGAATTTGTATTCAAATATGGAATTTGCTTTCCAACATTGCATTTTTTATCTTACTTTTCATGTCTATAAAACCCAAAGATCACCATCTTGAAACTAAAAGCATTGATCCTTCTAAACATTTTGGTTTTTGTTCACCTCATTCTGGTGCTCTCTCCTTTTTTACTTGCGCACGGGTATTGAAGGTAAAATTGTGTTGAATGTTTTCTGTTGGTTTGAATTTTGCTTAAGTGGGAAAGAGAGAATTGTGGGTCTCTCTTCCATGTCTCTCTTTCCAGCAAGATCTGTCATAGCTGTATATGATAAGATGAAGGGTGTTACTGCTTTAATTCACTGTATGCAATGTTATTGATGTTACGTAATTGCTGAAATTTAAGGTTATCTTTAAGTAATCAGTACATATTTCTTTTAATTTATTTACAAAAATCAGTTGGGTTTTTTTTATATGTTCCATGCAAAATGTTTAGATTTGAACATATATTATATGCTTCAAGCAAGGATTGTCTTTAGTCATTACATTGTAAACCAGCATATTTTTTTTAATAATCGTGTTTGTGTCATTCCCTGGCCTGCAAAAAAACCTAACGTTGAAAAGGGTTACTGAAGAGCACTTTTTTTTTTCTTCCAAATTTGACATTTTTTGTATACTTGTATTTCCTTTCAAACTCTGCTTACTTATTTTCAAAGTAGTTCCCTGAAATTTGTTCTGCAATTAGAATTATTGGTGGAAACTGTTGGATACATAACTCCAAAGAAAATATGCTTACAAGTACAAGTGCACACTGTCAACTTAGTTTAACTTTTGAATTTGGAGAGTTATTCTTTAACTAGGATAAAGAGGGAAGAAAATTATAATTTCGTAGTTAATATATAATTTTGAGTTTAATATACGATTTGGGGTCAAAACTATTTTTTTTTCTATTATTCAATAAAGCCCCTCATTACTATGCAACCCCAACCCCGTTTTTTTTTTTCTCAAAAATATGATAAAAAAATTGTAACCTTATTTTTGTTCTCAAATCTGCCCTCAAGCATGCAGTAAAAAGAATATACCAAGAGGACATTTCAGGAACAATACAAATTTAGTTATTTAGGAAAAACGGAGAGGCTGAAATTATCAGGATATGTGTAGCATGAGGAAATCAGATGAATGTCAGATTTAATTTTGCTTCAAAGTAATGAAGTATTGTGACCCCTTTGGAAAAAAAAGGGTTATGCAGTTCTGTGAAATGAAGTTTAACTAATGATCTGATGTGATGTGGGCATTGTTCAGACTAGTCAAAGAAGAGACTCAAGAAGGGGGATTCCGAATATTTTCAAGGTTATCTATACAATTGGCTCAAAAAAATTTTGTGGGCTTTACCTTATGTGAAATGGCATTAATCTTGTGTAGTATTTTCTTTTAATATTCACTGGATGCAATTCTGTTGAGCTAGTTCTCATTAAAGCTTGTGTGTTCACAATAGAGTTTTTTTTTTTTTGTTGGATGTGTTCTATATGCCACACTCCATAATGCTCAATAATGAGTTGATGTAGAAACATTTATGATAGATAGATTGAAGTTGGAAGTTTTCGACATGTCCCAGCTTTGATGAGGAAACCAAAGTCTGCATGCGGAATAATCATAACTATGAAATAAGCTAAGGCCATAACTACTTTGCCACTTCATGAACTGCTAGTTCTTATTGTGATGTAACTGCAGAAAAAAATCTTTAAGCAACTCCAGCCACCTTTCTTCTTTTGTTTCCTCACACTTTTTACTCATGATAACAAAGAGGTTTTATTAGGTGTTGCATGTATAATGTGTATGAAACCCAGACGGAGGCAATCCAAGATGTTAAATCTGAAAACATTTTTGTAAGAAAATATGGGTTACAAACTCTAGGTCCTATATGTGTTGGAATGTTTCATTTTTAAATGGCAAAATCGGACTTTAAACCTGTAATAGTTTAGGATTCAGCTTAGAATTCAATTTTTGCCAATTGTCTTTTTTTCGCTAAGATGTATGAACTGTGGCTCTTGTGTGAGATAAAAGTTAGTTTGTCTGCCTTAAAATTGAACATTCTTCCCTCCCTTAACACAACATGCGCCCACAAAAACCAATAGTTTATACGTCTCATTTGGCTCTTTTGTAAATAAAATTTGTTACACTATATTTCATTTAGACAGCCTAGTATAAGTAATGGAATATTCTACTCAGTTTCTCCATATGGTTATGTTTCATTCAGTAATTTCCATTAAAAAAAAAGAACTGAACAAAATTTTTACTTCCATTTTGAGATGTGGCACCGACATGATACCCAATTTTTCTTATGAAGCGATTGTCAAAACTACTCTAAATGCAAAATTTTTAATTTCATTAATCTATTTCACTCTCTCTTTTTATATACCTTACTTAACTTGTCTTGGGTATTGGTTCAGGAATGATGCTAAAATGTTTATTGCCTGAAAAAAAAATTGTTTAGTAAAAGTGAATTAGCATTGAATCTTTGCTCTGTTCATGATAGTGTGAAAATATCATTTTCTTCTTGAGGGCCTTGCTGGCACTTCATACTTGGCTTATCTGAGTGTATAATGAACAAGCTCATATGGAGAATACAGGCTCCTACTTGGCAGAGAATTCTGTGTCTCTGACATGCAATCTTGTTTCATTGTTCACTGCTTATTACTTAAAATATTAACACCTTTCAGCCTGACACTTGCAATAGCATACTTTGGAGGAAGACATTTGTGTTTATATATTTTTTTGTTGTTGTTAAAAGTGATTTTTTTGTAGAAATGTATTGAAAAACCAAGGTGGTCTCCTGTTTCTTCAAATACGAAAGAAAACAAAAACGGTCGTCATGTTTGTTTTGTTTTTAAAAAGCAGTATAATAATACTATAATAGTACATGTTATAACTATACTGTCGCAGAATCCCATGCTTCATTCTCTGCCCTGAATCTGGAATGTAATCTGGTCATAAATGAAATTTTTTTTCTTAAAAAGACCAACTAGGATTTGTATTGTTATCCATGATTTATAAATGGTTACCATGGATTTGGTTGATTCAACTGATTTAATTCTATGGTTTGTTCTGTTGTGAAACTCTTTCCTTTTGTTTTAAAAATCAATGGGTGTGTTGTTTTGTTTGTGCTGTAGAGTCTTTAGTACCTTTACCCAATTGAGAGCCTGGTTGCAAAGTTAATTTAAGCCTCTTTCAGATTGTGATGTTTCATCAGCTAATATTTCACCTGATCCAGTAACAACAGAGAGATTTTGGCACATGCAGGTATTTTAAAATGAATGATTTATACATGTATATCCCAAGAAATATTCCACAAGTCAGTTTGAATTCTTGGTGGTGTTCACAGGGATTGCCTCTATACCAAGGGAGATTACACTGAATGTTTGCTTTATCCTATTTCAGAACTATTCATCCTTTAGTTCTGGATCAAAATTACATCAACCTCAAAAACCAAGTGATTAAAGCAGAGAGACGGGTGCTGAAGGAGTTGGGCTTTGCCGTCCATGTCAAGCATCCTCACAAGGTCGGTGGGCATCAGTCAGCATTTCAAATATGAGACTATCTCAAATCTTATCATCTAGATAGTGAATTTGTGTGATTTCATGCAGTTCTTTGATTGTGATGAATTATTTCTTTATACATGTACCAGCATCCTTGAATGTGAAGAGCAGGAAATAAGACTCGTTTAGTTTAGTCTAGTTGTGTAGCATGTGTTCCAAGTTGGGCATGAGTTTTCTCCATTTAGTTGCACATATTTTCTTTTGCATAATGTTCAAAGGCGTTAGCTTTCTCAATTTAATTATTTTTCAATTGTAGTTGCCTTTTTTTTAACTGATAAGAATGTGTGAGGGGGCTGTTGAATTCTTTTGTAAATGAGCTGTTTTAGAATGCATATTTTTTTTTACGTATCTAAAATGATATTTCGTCCAAAGACCTTTCTGAATTTGCATTTTTCATTACGGTCTTTCCTTTACTTCTACAGATAATAGTGATGTACCTAGAGGTGCTGGAAAGCATAGGGAAACGTCAACTGGTGCAGTGTGCCTGGAACTTCATGAATGACAGCCTTCGCTCAGATGTATTCATGCGATTTCACCCAGAGTCCATAGCATGTGCATGTATATACCTTGCAGCTCGCCAGTGCCAGGTGCCATTGCCCAACAGTCCACCATGGTTCTGGCTCTTCTCAGGGGATGAAGAGGAAATTCAACAAATCTGCCTGTCTATATTAAGACTTTATGCTAGGTCAAAGGTTAGTTTGGACCAAATTTTTTTTATTTATTTATAGAGCAGCAGGAGGACACCAGGCATTGATCATTGGCATTGTGACATCTTTAACCCTTTCCTTACTGAATTCCCCACAGAATCCCTAAATACTGATAAAAGAGATGAAAGTCGATCAAAATCATGACATGCAATTTTTTTAAAATCGTAAAAACTCTTTGTTTTAACTTTAATTTTTTAATTTAAAAAGTTCTATGTAGAAAAATAAATAAACTTTCAATTAAAACTAAAATCATTTGGTTCGACTTCTCCGGTCATTCTGAAAAAAAAAATAGGGGAAAAAAATGTCAAATGAAAAGTCTATCTGCATCATCTGAACTAGATTTAGCTCTAGATCTAGTTTCAGGCCCACCATCTTCTGATCCATGACTTTTATCTAACTATAGACCCTGAACAATGTCATCTCAAAGTCGCATTCATTTTCATAATTTTGAAGATCATTATCAGACTCAAACTCTTCATCAATATAGCACTGAAATCAAGGAGGCTCTGAATAGAAATGAAGGCTAGGATAGCATAACTTGAAAAAATTCTTAAAGCTAGCTAGAAGTAAAAGTTGCCAGTAGTTTCTTATTGTAAAAAAAAATAATGCAGTTTCTGCTTGTTCAGGAGATGTTTCACATCGCTAGTTGTTCTGAATATTACCCATAGTTTTGTATTTGAAGGTTTTTATCACCTATACTTTGCAGGCGATGTAGTAAGGAAAGGGTTAAAAAATGTTTTAACCCTATTGGTGGGTTTTAAAAAAAGATCTACAATGAAAAAACAATGCCCAAGTAATGAAAAAAAATTGTCACAAAATTATAATGCTTTATGATTGAACCAATGACAGATCACCTATTCATGGAATCTTGAGAACATTTCTTCGCCTCAAAAGAATTCAAACTTTTCCATTTAATTGAAATGCTGATAACAAGAAAATGAAAGCCAAAAGGGGTTTTCAAAGCTCTATTATCCCCCCCACTTTATGAAGTTATTGCTAAATCTTATTTGCACGATTTTCTTTGGCAGCCTAGTCTTGACAAACTGGAGAAAACGGTAGAGGAACTAAAACGGAAGCAGCAGCTAGAGAAATCAAAGGCAAAAGGCATTGTTTCTGACATTGATACACCCAACTCTTCATCAAGGCACAGTAAGTATTGACTAACACCATGCTTTGAATATTTGAACTCTCATTGTTGATATCAAATATTATTTGATCAAACTGATCAGAAAGTGCCTAGCTTTGTTGCTTTAGGGTATTATATTGGAGAAAATTAACTGAAAAGCCCATAGTTGAAATAATTTTTAGCAATCTTGTATATCTAAAGCTTCATTGAGCTATTTTACAATTCTAGAACTAGTAAACAATGTGAAAATGATATTTAATATGATTATGTTGGCTACAATTTTTTTAAAGACAAAATAAAAATGGTGAATTTTATGCTTGCTGTCAACCCTCAGCATTATGAAAGAAAGGTGGCTTAAAATTTCTTTTCAATATCTCAGATTCACCCAAGGTGCTGAGTCCAACTCCAACATCATTGCTTCAATCGATGAAGAAGGAGAAAGAGAAATTTGAGAGTAACAGTACTGTTCTGCCCAAGCATGACAACGGTGAGGCTGCCAATGTTAAGGTGGAGAGGGATGCAGATGTGAAGAAACCACAGCAAGCTAAAAAACGAAGCCATGACGAGAGTGAGGACAGTGAAAGAAGCCAAGGCAGCGGAAGGTCAAAGACCGGGTATGTTAGTTGGTGTAAGCCATGTGCTATCACCTTTATTGTGGTGCAGCTTGTTTATTCAATCCTTTTTCATTGAGACAGAATGATATTCTGCGGTCATTCATTTTTGTATTTAACCAGTTGGAGCCTTAAAATTAGTTAGCTTTAAGATCTATAAAAGTGGGAGATGTAAAAAAAAAAAAGAAAGAAAGTCATTTCCATGTATACTTATGTTGTGAAAACATTTTGAAAGCAGATTTGATGCATTTTTTGTTGAGAATTGCATGAAAAAAGAGCAGGACAGCTCAAAGAGATTATCAGTTGCACAGTGTAGATCCTTATCTCTCTCTCTCTCTCTTTTTTTAGCATTGTTTGTATTTTGGCTAATTATGACTTTAGACAGTTACCATTTGATTGCTAACGACTTGAGAGAATTAAAGTAGGCTAGATTACTGTTAGACCTACATTCAATTACATTAGTCAAGGGATAAACTGCTTTCAATATAGTAAAAAGTCAGGTTCAAACTTGCTGTTTTGGATTCAGTATTAAATCTGATCTAATCGAGCTCTGCATGTGGACTGAGCAATTGATCCAATTCCAGTTTTTATTTTGGAGCATAAAAAATGTCTGTAGGTCTAGTTGACAAACTAGAGAATGTAAATTCATGGATTTTAATGGTTTGTCTCACCAGGGCATCATAGACTAGAGTAAATCTTGTTATGGAATATGTTAACCTCCTGCACGCAAAATTTTATTTCAAACTTCCTAGATTAGCTCAAGATGTAAATTAGATTTAGATTTAAGGAACTGGTCTCAGTTCCTTATATCTTACTAGTGTGTGGGAATGTCATAATGTGCATCATAGAAATATTGAGGAAGAATTATATGGCCATTTGGTTCATTATCACAGGTGGCATGGGTTTTGATATTCTTCAAAAATGAAACAAACATGCTTTCACATTAGTAAATCATGAGTATTAATCGTTTGGATCCGAAGATCTGCATATTGTTTATTTTATAGAATTATACAGATTTTGAGATGAAAATATCTGTATTTTCTTAAGTATTGAATAGATTTATGCAGTGGTTGTTTCTTCAGCCTTTTAAAATCAAAATACCCAAATGTCTAGTTAAGTGTAGATCTCAATTTTTGGGGTAAATGTTTAAAATCTCAAAATGACACCGAACAGCATATGATGTTCTCTGTTAAACAGAACTAAACTTTACAACATGGAATCAGTTATCATTGTGTAATTTTTACTTTATAGCATTCCTTAAGGATTTTCTTCTTAAATATCTCAAACAGATCCACGGCGAGCCATTCAAGTCGCAACAGTGCCAGATCTCGCAGTCCTCGGTCTATATCAAGGTCTCCTTCAAACAGCAATATCAAGCGCCGTCTTGATCACTCTCCTGGCAACAAGAAACAGCATAAACCTCTCCTGGACCTACCTGTCTCAGGTGGTGGCCGTGACAAGCACAAGAAACAAAAGTACAGGTCAAGATCACGCTCTTACAGCAGGTCACCTGTGAGATCTGCTCCTGGGAAGCCTAACAAGAAATCACGGCGAGATGACTACAGAGACACCAGGGATTCCTTCAAGGACAGGGACATGTACAGGGACTATCGTGAGAAAGATCGTGACTATTACAGGGATCGAGATGCGAAAGACCGCGATTACCACAGAGCTGATGTGAAAGACCGCAGAAGATCTTACAGTCCTGAGAAAGAGAGGCACCGATCGCGCAAGCACCGCAGCAATGGCCATAGAGACAGTCCTTTGAGAGAAAAATTAGATAAGCATAGAAGGTAATGCAGGAAGCATTAGGTACAAATCTCTTCTGTGGCCTTAATTTAATAACTGCTAGCTTTTGAGAGTATGGGATCAGTTGCAATCATTCCGGTCTTCATATTTTTTCACTTACATGATTTATTGTGTTAAATATCATGATTCAAGTTATAAAATATACCTCACTATATTTCAAAGATGGTTCTCTGTTGGCTAGAGTGAAAATTTTTTTGCTCTTTTTCTCATCCTCATTTCTGGAAGATGAATACATGTATGTTATGCTGTGTTTTTTTTTTTTTTTAATTAGTTCATGTGATTTTGAGAGGTACTTGCATATTCTTGCTTTTTGTGTGTATTTCTCATAACTATATAAATCTCTTGTGATGATGTAACCCTAATAATACAATTTGTGTATGCAAGAATATGAATGGCTTATTGCAAAAGCAAAATATTATGTTGGAGGGTAGCTCGCTACTTTTTGCATTTTTATAAAGGTAAAATAAAGAAATCCTTATTTTTGAATGTAAGTTCAAAACCACTTGCTGGTACCTTCAGCATGTTTGAGATGACAAACTTGGCTATGTGTTGTTGAAGCTTGTGTTCCTCTTTTCACTGCAAATTGTCCAAATGCATTAAATTTAAGAATTAAGGTAACAAAAGTTTCCATTCACTGCAAGGTGATACTGTACATAATTTTTTGCTTTTGTTTTAGAATTTCATATATCTTGAAGCTAGTCATTAAAGGTAATAAAAAACTGTATTTCTCATCTGTGACCAAAAAATTCCAAAGCTTTTGGAGAAAGAAAGATAGGAGTCGGGTTTGAATTTCTTGCATATGTTCATTATAGTTGTGCACAGTTACCCAAGAAATTCTTGCTTGGGCTGCTTCGGAATCTAACTCAGGAGCTGTAAATTTTTTTGAAAATCAATTTTTGTTATGCTCAACCATTGTTAAGTGCCCAGATAATCATTTTAGGTGGAATGCCTGGTATTTGTTTTTTTTTTTTTAATATGTGTGTATAGCTTCATAGTATGTAACAGGCATCCCACATTCTGTGAAGTAAATAAAGAAGATAAATATATATATATGTATTATCATGTAAGTTTGGGTCTAAAAAATTGAGAAAATGTCCAGGATACTGACATAGAATTCTGTTGAGTTTTTTTGAGACATTTTCCTCATATTGTTGAATTAGTGCAAGATCTCATCTTTTGCAAAATGCCTTAGGAAGCTGAGATCACATAATTACAATTGATGGTATAAAACAGGAATGCCTGAGTTATAAATCTGGAGCCATTGTGACAGTGATATCAAGGCAGTTTGTTAAACTGTTAAATATGCCATTATTTTGTTGATGTTTGAAGAACAGGCAGTCTATAGTCCATGTAAATAATTTTGTAAGGAATGATAAATAAATAATGCAGTAAAGAAATTTAATATCTTGTTTCTTATTGTGCAAAAAAGTATATTTTTGTTTGTTTGTGTAAGTGTTACCAGGATTTAAAATTATAAATAAGTTTAATCGTTTATAAATTAATTTATACACTTTATAGGGGTTTACCCAGAGAGGTACTGACTAGAAATGCTTTGCCTTTTTTTAATTACAGTTACAAAACAGAGTCGCGGCTCATGACCAAAACTGCTAGAAAACCGTAAAATTTTGTTGCTGTTCATTGGACTGTTCATCAAAATTTGATAGTTTCTGAAGCTTCAAAGCTTTGTAAATTCAGAAGTATAATTGCTAATTTCATTCATATCTTAAATTCATACCACATTCCCAAGCCTTACGATTTGAGTTAAGTCCTCTTAACTCAGGAATCCAGGCAGAAAACATATTGCTCAGAAATTTTATCAAAAAGTAACTGAGTAACTCCTGTTCATGGATTGCAGTGATCCCAGTCAGGAAATAGTAAGAAGCCTGAAAACTATCTCTATCAAATTACTTGATAAGTTTCATTTACAGGTGATGGAATACTAGTGTAAACTAAAAATTCTATAAACTGCAAAAATTTGCTTCAATCAGAGTAACTCTATGGGGGAAAAACCAATATAGGTATCAAAAATTGATATTTTACTGTATATTGCAGAAAATTTTTTCCAGATTCATTATAGGGACTCTGAAAATTTGAAGAATTCGTGTCCAATAAAGGTAGGCTGTCAGTGTCAATTTGTGTTTGTACTGCAAATTTATTTTAAAAAGACCTGGTTTGGAAAATTTAAAATCAGATCAGGAATTTATTTCGTAAAATTTTCAAAGCACCTGATCTTTCTCTTCCAAATCTAAGGTAAACTGATAATATTAAGTCCAACTACCTTGATATAGAAGTAATTAAAAAAAAAAATTACGAATCTGCACGACATCAATATATTTGAAGGGAGTAAAATTTTAGGGATTCTCCGATCTAGTAACAGGTCCAATAAGCCACAAGAAGTTCCAAAGCTCCATAATAAGAAAACTATATAAATTACAGTTCCTTCAGCCTCGGGGACTGAGGTTACAAGAATAAAACTTAAGTTTAATAAGATTTCAAAAACTGCTCATTAAAACTTAGTTAGGTTGATCATTTAGTTTATGTTGTCATTTTTCTTTCCCCTTTTAATGGTACATGTAATTTTTTTTCTGTTATTAGGCCCACAACTAGGTTCTGAAAACAACAATTTCAATCCACTTTCCAAAAGTGTGATCCTCATTCAAAAGTTTTCATTGCCTTTTCAGCCGCACTGGTTGTGTCTGACTCTGAGCGTTACTGTTGCTAGCACTAATGTAAATGGTCATACAATATATTATGTCTCACATCTAGTCCAAATGAGTTGTCTGTTATGTCACAGTCATTTGCAGGTGTTTATGTTTAGAAAAACCCATTTTCCAGAGCCTCTCACTCAGTAATGAAAATGAAATAATCATAAAGATCTGAAGGTTTGCTAAAGTTTAACAAGAACAGGAGAAATTATAGATTTTTCAAAGCTACTTTTCAAAATGAAAACTGACATGACCACTTGGTTAAGATTGCATATTATTTGATATGATTATGTAGAACTTATAAGGACAAGTAAAGCAGTAGGGCTGATAATGAGAATAATAAAACATTAATTAATATTAATAATTAAGGAAAATAATTTATTTGAAAGGAAAATAAAATAGTTATTTGTTCATCGAAAAGGAAATCATTGCACTTTCTAAATTCTACAAAGCTAAAACTCTTAATTAAAAAACGAAATGAAATTTTTCTTGATCAATATCTAAAGTTAATTTAATTCATTAACTATTACATAAGCTGCTGACAGCAATTGCAGAATTTTTATCAAGAGCATAAAAGGCTGAAGTGCCAACAATTTTATGCAGTATAACAAAACAATAGAGAAATCTTTAAAATGTGTATGAGGATCAAACTACAATGTTCAAAGTATGGTAGGTGAGGCGGACATCACACAGATTGGTATCTGTTAAGTTTTTGCTGCATCTTCTTTGGAGTACTACTAGTACTACTAGCCACAAAAAATGGTTACTTTTTTTTAAATCCGAATGTCATTTGATCATAGCTGTGTTACTGTTAACATTATTTATAACTTCAACTCTGTCAAAATAATTATCTTTTCAGAAAAAAAAAATATAACCCTCTTGAGGTTTTAAGCCAAATGACACAAAGCTGGCAATTTAAGTGAATGACACACTTCATTGTACTAATCTCTTTATTTTCTTGTGCTACCACAAACCAAGTTTAGGCATACACTATCCAACCTGCCTTCCCCCAAATAAAATATTCACGACAGATAAAACAATGTAGCAAGCATTATTACAAATTAAATAATTGGGCATTGCATACTTCACCTGGTACACTTACTAGAACACTACAATGGATTTTGCACAATGGGTACGTAATCCATAAAAACAACTCATCAAGAGTTTGAGCACAGTATTTTCTCATACATGGGATAAACATATTTTTAGATACTAAAATGGCTGAAACCAAGTTGGACTAGAGCAAGAATTTGTATCGTTGGAATCTTATTATTTGATATGTATATTTTTACAATGAAAATTCTAGTGATGAGAGACCCAACATTTTGTTTAGTACTCTCTGATTTTGTAAAAGCTAGTGACAATGTTAGGTAAAAACACATTTTAGGAATACTGCATTTCTTTAGTGTACAGTATTTTGTTAAGAAACTTGTCTTAGTTTTCACTCACACATAAATTGGTACATGTATTAGAATACCATCTTTTAGTACAGTCCCAACAGTGTAAAGCTGCTTACATGATAAATTATTTCCATACGCCATTTCTTTGTCCATTATCTTCAAAGAAATATATTCAAGTAGAAAAAGGAAGACACAGTATATATAATGAAGATGAAAACTTAATATCTACCTGTAAAACTGTTTCTAACCCAAAAGAAAAGTTGCCAGGAGTTAAACCTCAAAGCAAGACCAATTGTAACTGATCTTTTTTACTTTTTTTTCTCTTTTAATTTTATGTTGCCCTTAAAAGGCCTTGGTTGCTTCTTAACTTTATTTGTGACATGACCTCTTCAGGTGATGTTTAAAAGTCTCTGAAACTGAAAGCATCTCTGCAGTGTGAATAGGTCTTTCTTACTGTGTTGTGATGATCCTCTCACGTATGCCTTCAAGACAGGATTACTGTATTTAGGTCTTTCTTACTGTGTTGTGATGATCCTCTCACGTATGCCTTCAAGACAGGATTACTGTACTTAAAACCTTTTATTTTATTTTATAAGTTAAAGTTCAAGTGTTGGCAAGCTGAACTGAACAAGCACAACAGCAATTTTGTGTAACCATCTGTTGGCTTAGGGTATATGTTCCCTGCAAACAGTGGCAAGAGAACTCTCTAGATCTAAGGATCTACAATATAGGTCACCTTTTATGCAGCTAAGATGGAAGCAATATTTGTATAACCATCAGCATGAAATTGATTTAAAAAAAAGTTTAAATAGACCATACTTGATCGTTTTTAAAGTAGATGATCCCTTTAAAAATGTGCATAAATTGATCGCCTGACAAAATGCTCTATGGCACCAGATCATAAAATGTAGAAAAATCTAATACCCATGTGACATTTGTTCATTTGTGTTGCATCAAATAAATTATACGCTCTATGGTAAATATCAAAGCACAAAAACTGGGATAGATGTCACATTGTCTGCTCCAATTCCAATATATTCAGGCTCTCAGGAGTAAAATTGAGAAGAAAGATATTTACCACTAATACCAGCTCACTTTTGGTGCCCCAACATTGATCAAGACAACAAGATACAGTGTAAATGAACGTATGCTGTAACTGAAATGATTTATTTTGCATATGTAATTGTTAATCATCCCAGATCTATAAAAATCATCATTTTCAAAAACTTTTATCTAAACTTTCTCTGCAGTCTAATAAAATGGATTGCAATAAAACATAGTTTTAACAAAAAATGTTATTTAAAGGTAAGAAAATCATGCAAAGATCTAAAATACATTTTAGTAAAAAAAAAAAAAATAAGATCCACGCCTTTTATAAAACTCGAGAACAAACACAAAATACAAGTAAAATCAAAGCTTCTCATAATATGAAATCTTTAATTTATTAGAGATTCAAACATAGCTTAGCAACCAATTTTATCTCTGACAATTTTGCATAGATTGGCCACTTTGTTTTATAAATAAGGCACATAGAAAAGTTAGTACACTGATTGATCATATATTGTGTACTAAAAAAAATACAACATGAGAAATTAAGAGCATATTATGACAATTTAAGGAAAGATCAAATAAAGGCAAAGTAGTCACACTGATTGATCATATATTGTGTACTAAAAAAAATACAACATGAGAAATTGAGAGCATATTATGACAATATAAGGCAAGATCAAATAAAGGCAAAGCAGTTCATCACTTTAAATATCAATTGACCGACTAGTTTTGGTATAAAGTTTGTCACTGATATAACTCCAGAGCAAGTAAACAGTAAGGTGATTTTTTTTTCACTGAATGCACTACATATATATACAGTAGATTGCTTACATGTGAGAGTAATAATATTTGAAAAGACATGATTTATCAAGAGATTATGATGCACATGTAGTTAATAATTCATTTCCACAGCCCTTTGTTTTGTTTTGTTTTTTTTTTTTTAACTTTGATTTCTGGATTTTCATGAATATGCAAGTTAGTTCATCAAAAATTCATTCATACATTTTAAAATCGTTTAGCATAGTTTTTTTAAGCAGATGAAAAGCAAAATATTTAGGCCAGCACCATTTTTGTATACATATACAGATAAAAAATACATAATTTTAATGAAATGCTAACAGTTTCCAATTTTTTTGGAGGATTTAAATGTTCATCTGAGGCAAGTTTGTGTAATACATAGCTTCCTGACACCAAAAAGACAAAAATTATAACTGTTCAAATATAAATACGTTTTGCAGCAGAGAATTTTTTGGGTAAATGCAATTTCCCTAAAGAAAGCGTGAAATTTCCCGTTTCTATAATGCTCTAATTTGTTATTTTCATATGTTTTGGGTGTGAAAGTACTTAAATAGCGATGATTTCCAGTCGCCAAAAATTTCTCAGCTGCAAAATGTCTCCTTTTGTGGTGTTGCAACACACACATAATATAATATATCATAAGTCGTTATGTTTGAACAGTCATAATTTTTTTTCTGGCACCAGGAAGCTATCTATTACATATAAATATATATTTATACAAATAATTATATATAATTATGTATGTGTGTCTTTAGCGATGCCTCTCATTTTGTGGTATCGCTACACGCACAAAAAAGCACATAAGTTTTTATATCTAAACAGTCATAATTTTTATTTGGTATTAGATAGCTATGATTTATACAAACTACATATAGATACATACATATACATATATATATATATATATATATATATACATGCACACACACACATCATAAGCAAAACTGAAAAAACTTAAAACACTACTTAGTCACTAAAAAAGCTCTCAATTCATAAAAAATGGAAGAAAAAAAATCACTGCTTGTTTCTACTCTCAGTCTCAGACAAAATTACATATAAATCCAAATACTTTCGATCTTTTCTTATTTGGTTTGATAAATATCAAAACAACATAAGATCATCACATTTTGTCATTTTGAAAAAAGGAACGCCAGATATATTTAGTGTAAATGAAATCTTGAAAATAAATTTTAAAAACCCTAAGCTCATCAGACTTCAAGACACATAGAGGATTTTTCCGCTGCAATGGAATGTATACTTTGCAACATACTCTTGTATGATATGTTTGAGAAAAAAATTCTGGTAGTCAAGAAACATCTTTCTTTTTTCTTCCCTTATGAATAAAAGAATTGTTTTTGTCTTCTTTGCTGACATGATGTTCAAGTAATTTGGTAAATACCTCAAAATCATGTCAAGAGATGTTCCTTTATATTAAATTTTGCTTTGCAATTATATGAAATATAATTTGCAACCTGTTCTCTTTGCTTACACAATTTTAAGCATTTCTTTACTGTCAAGATAAGAAAGCTAGATCTTAATTAGTCCCAATTCAAAAAATTTGAAAAAGATACTGATGTAACGAGAGCAAACAGTATAATACAGATGAACTTACTCTGGTCATAATTATGAATACATGTAATGTTTTTTTTTTTTTGTAAAATAAAAAAAATCCAGTTTCATACATGAAAACAAGAAAAGGTAAATAAGACTATTTTATTATTGAATTATGTCTGTGTACCTATGCATTTGTAGATTTGACCTATTATGAATGACTCTAACTTATGATCATAATTATTATTATTATTATTATTACTATTTTTATATTAACATCATTTTACAAAGCAGTACAACTACTACAATTAGTATTATTGCCATTTTTTTTTATTCTCATTGATATTGTTATATAAAAATATACAAATATTTGGATCAACACCTCAATACAATTTCACTTTATCTTTTCAGCTAAAAATAAACATTGTATTGCTTCAGGATCAGTATAAAAATTTTAACATTAATTTTCTTTCTTTTCTTATTACAGCTTGCATATTTATTTTTTTGTTCACAGAATTTTCTTTTCATGGAGAATGCAGTCACATGCTCTTTGATTTTTAATTAATTCTTTAAATCATTCACATTTTTATACATAATAAGGTTTTCAAGTGTCCATTTTGTTACATATCCACTTTAGCATTTTATTTTCATATCCTTTTTAATTTTGAAAGAAGAAATATTTAATGTAATGTTAGACATAAATCTTTGAAAAATTAAAAACAAAAGTTAACAATAAAGTTAGCCTTCACTGACAAAAAATGAGGGTACAATGTTTAACAATAGCTTTGTGGATAAAAAATTGATTCTAACATTTCAAAAGAATATATGTAATAAACTAAGACCACATATGAATTATGATTAACAACAAATGATCTAGAAAATCCAATGCTGGATCATTTCAAAAAAAAAAAGTAAAAAGGCAAAGCAAGCATTTAAAAATATAAAAATTCCTCAGTAAAACCAAAAAGGAAAAACAGGACCAATACTTCCCTTAAGATAATAATAATAATAATACCTTTGCAGTGTAATTCCAAAAGAAGAGTAATTTTTTTAACTATACATATTTATAATCTAGAACAAAAGACTGCACATAATCTAGACCTTAAATATGGTACTAGACTCTACATTCATCCTCATCATACATAAATCTAAACACAATATGCTCTATAACTACTTGTTTGACATTTTTTACTGACCTTATGTCTTCATGTCTTATAAATCAAAAATTAAAGAAAAAAATAAAAATATTAATCTGCTTTTCAAATTTATAACTTTAAATATTTGAATTTTAGCTCTGTGACAAACAGGGACATTTTATATGAGATTAGAAGATTCATTCATTATACATTCAAACCTCTTAACTATTGGCCATAACATGGAGGTGCTCACAAAAAAGCAGTCTACTATCTATTCAAAATAAAAAAATATATACATTTTAGTGCTTAAGTTATTTGTGTGGTGCTTTACAGGGATTAGAAATGTTTACTTATAATTAATATAAAATATACTTGTTTGCCTCCTCAGCAAAACCACCAATTTCAAACACTGCTCTTCATCTACTGCTCACCACCAAAACAATCACCCTCAACACCTTTACGAATGCAGCTGCCACACTAATCACTTAAAAATTCAAACAATTTGCAACTCATCATGCCAATCACCACCCTTGCACTTGGAACCAGCAATTTGGCACACAACAACCACGCTTGATGTACAGCTTCCAACACCTGAGACAATAAACTGCACTGCAGCAAACCTCACATCCATCACTTACGACACCAGTCACCACCTGTACATAGAATATATTATAAATTCAACAACCACCCTCCCCAACCACTGCATAGAAACTCAGCCTAAAACCAGCTTCGTTACAGCCTTAAACCATTATACCTCTACAGCTATCAGTATCATCATACCTGATCAGATCAAGCAATTTAAACTCAAACATTACCATGCATTACAACAACCACACATCACCCTCGCCACTTTTATTCAGATTTTGATCTTCTGCAGAGCTGTGGGGAGCTATATATGGTGATTTGACGGGCCCAATTCCCAGGGGCATGATGATAGGTGCACCACTACTGCCACGACAGGTGTCTGTGTCGTACGTAAATATCCTGCGACCTATGCCACACATTTTTCTTCTGCCCTTTAATTTCCCAACTGTGATGTGTTTATATTTTCCATGAGGGTGAGACACGATCACACATGGTCTTGAAAAATTTTTATCAGCCAGTTGGCTTGATAAGGTATGGTATAGTTCTCTACTTTCATCAAATAAAACTTGTAGCTCCTCTATTAGTTTTGCATCATGGGTGGCACAGATCAGTTCACAGCGATCTCCTTTCTGGTTTTGCTCCATAACTTCCAGTCCGTATATTGTCTTCATCCTGCCATCATCACTAGCCTTCTCGTCATCATAATAAAGGTCTACCTTGGATTTTTTAGCCTCTTCCGTATTAAAAACAACATGACAAGCTGTTTGTACTTGCACTTTCCACCATTTCTTCTTAGGACTATCATGACCTTCAGCATGAGGACAAGGGCAACGCCCACTGGCTGGAGAAACACGGTAGACATATGCCGTACCTGAATGTGGTAAAGCAGATCCTCTTGCTGCAGCAAAAGCATAATTGTCCGGCCGACCGCGACTTGTGTAGCAAACTCTAACTCTTCCTGTACACTGAGCAACATTCATAACACATTTCAAGACACAATCTCTCTGGTATCTTTTGGGCAGATGACTCATCTCAAACTGGGACACGGGTATAAAATTTGGATGCCCCGGATTTTTAAAACACAATTCCCAGGCACGAGCACCTTCGGCAGCATCCGGGAAGGAACACATCACCTCACACTCATGGGAACCTGTTAGTAATACATGATGAAAAGAGAACCAAAATAACGCAGCAAATTAAAAACAAAACTGGGGTGGAAGAAGCCCTAAGAACTATGGCTTTTTCCACCAAGGTCAATTTACACATCATCTGCATCCCTGTTTATCAGCATACAATATTTTACTGCACATGATAGGTGCTGATAGCATGATGACAGAAGAACCTAATTTTATACACCACAATTGAAGTTTCTTGTATTCATTAGAGAAACACAGTATATTATGTTTGAGAATGCTAATTTGCTATGTACGAAAACTAGAGCAACCGCTATCTCAGCAGACCTGCCACTCTCCAGAGAAAGAAAATCTGAATAATTCTGTAAAAAAATCTGAATGACTCACTTTATTTTGCCTTCTACAGTATACATTACAAAACACTTACTGCTGTCTTTGATGGATGTTTATTCATCTGTATAATTGTGAGCTCTGATAAAACCAAGGTTCTTAGCCTTGTGAAAAATTTTTAAATACTTTCAAGTTTTTCTTTTTCACACCTCTTTCACTTTAAATCAGAACTCTATGCCTTACAATACTGTTAAATGACTCAATAAATTGGGTGGCATTGGTGTTATGCTGAATTTGATGAATCCACAGAGAGCAGAGCTGCCAACCTAGCTTGTGTGGGAAGTGCACAACATGAATTCAAAAGGTTTATTTTTTTTATGAAAAGAAGTCAATGTACTCCTTGCCAAAAGGGTAAAAAAAAAAAAATGATATTTGATGATGTATTCCTGATTTTATGATAATTTTTCTAAATGATGTATAGGCCACGGCTGTTAAAACAGACCAAAAAGCGGCAACTTAGTTTAATTCCAGGCCCTACCTCAGACGCCCGCAGTTAGTGGGCGGATCCGTGATCAATCACTTGTCAGGCAGGCTACAACCGTGTGTGCTCGTGCATGACGGTGCACTGCTGTTAAATCTAATATTGGGATTTTTTACTTGTTTTTGCATCTCAATAAATCTGGCCTCATTAACACCAAGTATAACAAACATATAATCATTTTAAAGCTGAAATTGTCCCGAATGCTATATTTTTTATCTCTCAATTATAAAGTGTTTAGATGGTGCAGGTGAATCTTCATACTCTAGTAAAAGAACAGAAAAAAAGTCTTGATTTTCATAACACCTCAGTTTAATAGGAATATTTCAAGTGAAACAACTTTATCGCTTAAAAATTATTTCCCGATATTTAAAAGATTAATATAAAGAACTTGTGAAAGTTTCAAGTGCGAAGAGTTTTTCGGTGATTTTATATGATTTTTGAAAATAATTCCACACGCTCGGGTCTGCACGAACTACCCGCAAATAACGCTCTGCACTATAGATCTACCTTAGAAGCCTCAAACCAACACTGTTAAATATGGAGCAGCACTTAGAATCTGAACGCAACCAAAAGCTCCATGAAGTTTGCAGATCTTGTTGTGATAGATCGTTAAGTAGCAGATAGAGGAAACAATCAAAAGTTTCTCTGTGCGGACTTTATCAACGGCTCGTTACTAAATTTTGGTGTTCACAATCATTCCCAGTGACCAAAAAAAAAAAAAAAAAAGATTTTTACAATATGCTTTTAATGTTCTGACGTAAATAAACTCAAAGCACTTAGGCGTCAGAGGTTTGGAGAAAGTTATAATAAAAGCTTGAAAATATTACAGACAGACAGACACAGACAGAGAGAGAGAGAGAGAGAGAGAGAGAGAGAGAGAGAGAGAGAGAGAGAGAGAGAGAGAGAGAGAGAGAGAGAGAGAGAGAGAGAGAGAGAGAGAGAGAGAGAGAGAGAGGGAGTCTTACTCTTAGCACACGCCCCGCCGATTGAAGAACGTAAGGCAAAGTAATAATAATAATAATAATAATAATAATAATAATAATAATAATAATAATAATAATAATAATAATAATAATAATAATAATAATAATAATAATAATGAAGTTATTTCCTAGCGCCTCTTCCTACTTGTAGGCTCGAAGCTCTTTACAATAGTCTATTTACAAACGTTTAACATAGTGACACTAGTCTATAGTCTAAAACCTAGTCCATTAACAATTCAAACAAACAGAAGAGGAAAAAATAAATAAGTTACATGTACAAAGAAAATAAGAAAAGACATTGACAATAAGACAAATTTCTCAGACTAATTAAGGTCTTCATGTGCAGTAAACAAATGGGTTTTCAATAGGGTCTTAAACTGACTTATAGAACTCGCCTCCCTGATGGAAAGGGGAAGGGCATTCCAGACAACTGGTGCACATTGTACAAATGCTCTATGGCCGTCTTTTCTTGATGGTTTGCATGGAACTGACAGCAAAGCTTTGTTACCTGATCGTAAGCTACGAGTGGGGACGTACATACCGACAAGATCTACAAGATAATTAGGGGCATAGCCGTGAACACATTTGAAACATAAGACAGCAATCTTATATTTTATCCTAGTTTGTACAGGAAGCAGTGTAAATGCCTAAACATGGGTGTTAAGTGATCTCTTTTACGTTTTTTCAAAATGAGACGAGCAGCGTTGTTCTGAATCAATTGAAGCCTCTTTAGTGTGTCCATGGGTAAGCCGCATAGTAAGGAATTACAGTAGTCTAGTCTTGATAGAATGAAAGAGGACACAAGAGTTTTCACAGCCCCTTCATTTAAAAAAGATCTAATCTGTTTAATTCTGCGTAGCTCTAAGAACATAATTTGGGCCAAATGATTGATATGAGGGGTCATTGACAACTTTGAATCAAAATAAACACCAAGATTTTTAGCTTTTGAAGAGAACAGTATCTGATCACTATCAATGTACATGTGGTCAACAACATATGGAAAAGCTTTTCTATCAATGCTACATGCTAGAAGCTCTGTTTTGTCTTCATTCATCTTAAGTTTGTTAACAATCATCCAATTTTTAACATGTGATATACAACTCTCAAATTTCTTTACTAAGGTAGTAAAGTTTTCTGGACGAGAAGAGGAGTACACTTGGGTGTCGTCAGCGTACATGTGATAACATAAATCAAAACTTTGAATTAGTGTGCCTAATGGTTTTGTATATATGGTGTAGAGGACAGGTCCTAATACAGATCCTTGGGGAACTCCACAGTTAAGGTCAAATACAGGAGAAGTTTGGTTGTTTATCATTATACACTGAGTACGCCCACTGACATAAGACGAAAACCACTTTAAGACAACCCCTGATAATCCAAACGTTTTAGACAATCTTTCTAACAAAATACTGTGATCAATTGTGTCAAATGCTGCGCTTAGGTCTAACAAAGCAAGAATAGATGTATGGCCTTTGTCTGCAGCACATATGAGGTCATTTTGAACTTTTAGAAGAGCAGTTTCTGTGTTGTGAAATTCTCTATATGCAGACTGAAAGTTATCTAAAAGGTTGTTCTTTGTCAAGGCAAAGTAAACGTATGACTTACCTATAATTGTATAAAGGAAGACAATGCGCACCCCAACACAAGTTTCATTTTCTTCTTAGTGCGTGTTTTTAATTTTGTTAAAAGTGAACACCAGGCCTCCCTCATATATATTGACGCTCCACAGCTTGAACTACGATGTTCTATCGTTGTTTAGATTTATTATTTTATATCAAAACGCCGTACCCGCGCTGTAAGAAGTGGACTATCACAACTCAAACCCGCGTAACTTGGAAACGGAGAACTGTTCGCTAATGCCCTTTGGTGGGTGTTAAGTTCAACATATATATATATATATATATATATATATATATATATATATATATATATATATATATATATATATATATATATATAAAATGCTGTAAAAATTTCATCCCCAAAAATTGTTTCAGTTTTTCATAAATGTCCCGTAAAAAACGTCACCAGCTTATAATTATTCCAGATTCATGTACTTATTAAAGCGCTCAATAACTCCATCAATGTAATGAAAAAATGGGGAAAAATATATTCTCGTATCGCTGAAATATAAATGTAACAAATTATATGATTTTTGTAGTTCTTCCTTTCATGCATAAGCTTAAATTCTCCATTGTTTTGGTGTGAAAATTAGATCTAAAATCTTAAGTTGCGAGGAAAGGGGAATCCCCGTTCTGCAGGGGGTGGTTGACCCCATGACCCGATCGGGTTACAAGCTGCTTCACGGGTGCGGCAGGCAAACTAAAATGCCCTCTTTGACATCCGTGAGGCCTTTCTCACACTTGACTTGAAAAATTAAAAATCTTACAAATTTTGCTACCGGTATATCCAGCCAGCTGTTGAAAACATAACCAGCTATTTTATGTGAAGCAAATTGACAATTTGGTGGAAAGTTGTGATATTATATTTTATAAATAATCTAAAGAGCGTAATCCACTCTATTGTTCAATCACTTCATAGAGAAACAGGTCAATTTAAGTACAAAAATTACACTACGATGGTAAGACTAGTTTAGCATGATTATTTTATATGTAAGCTAGATCTAGATAGATGTACATTAGATAGAATGACCATAATCGCAGATCTTGTGCAGATTGAAACGTTTGCATCCGGATAAAGGATCCAAACAAGATTAATCTTATTAATATCATCAGATCTAGATCTAAACCTGGTTTTTACTTTTAAAGACCTACAATTATTACAGAGTCTCATGTCATTTCATCTTAATTAATTACTCTAGATCTAGTTCTATTTAAGGTTTCTCCAACGATCTTGATAACTGACAAAATCTAGATTTAAAAAGCGCTGTCCTGCGGTAGGAATTCTTATAATGTTAAGATAAAATAAGTATAATCCTTCGTTGGAAATAACGGCGCAGTCTGGATATGAAGATAGAGAGATGGTGAAACCCAGACGAATAAACGATTAAGTAAACAACTCTGCAGAATCAAAATTCGGGGGGGGGGGGGGGCGCAACAAAAATATTAATATCAATTTCAATACAGCATTTGATAATGTATATATATATATATATATATATATATATAAAAATTGATATAATGTAACCATATCGTCCCTATTTATTCTTTTGTGCAGGCTGTCTGTTGATATTTTAGGCCTAATTAAAAAATCGTGGGGGTGAAAACTTAGTTCTGAAAAAAAATCGGAATATTTCCTAAATATTTGGAATATTGGAAAAGGAACCAATTTAATAATGATTCCGATAAAATCGGAATGAATGGCAGGTCTGAATCTCTATGGCTCTCGAATTTCAACAGTAATCATGTGTTGCCTGTGTAGAATGATTTAAAAATTCATGTTTATTAGTAATATTACACGCATCTGTTTGGGTTGCACACCCACTTATTGACAGACTGGATGAGGCATGGGAAGGACCAAGTCTAGTTCAACAGTTCATGCATATATAATATATATATATATCAAGGTAAATTGCACTCACAGGGAAGAGATGGTATTGTTAATTTTGCTTGCAGTTCCTTTGAAGTTAATGCACCAGACTGCTGGTGTTTGTCGGAGATGTTTGACAACTGGACTTATTAATTGAGAAAGGTAAAAAAATAAATAAAGTGGTGTTGTTTAGTGGCTGAATGTTGATTAACGACATTGTAAGAAAAATGGTCTGATTATGGTGCTGTTAGATCTACAGATGAGGCACTGCTAGCTATTTGTATATCATGTTTTTAATTTCTTTCCAACCCCAGGAGTAAAAATTCTTACTACACATAATGTTTATCTTACCTTGGTCTTTTCGTTTAAGTGCAACAGGGTCCAACTTGTTCCCTTGGAATAGATATAAAAGCTCTTTTAAAAGTGGTAGAAAAATACATTTTGCTTTCTTGTGCTGTATAATTAAAAATCATGTATAATAAAATCAATACATTATATCTCGTAAGGTAAAACATAGTACATGTATCAACAGAAAGCTTGTGAATACTGCAATTATTTACTTTTTTTTCAAATTCAATCTGTATAATCTAAAAGTAATTTAAAACATTTTTTTTTCCAAATGGTTATGCTATAATCAAATTCAACAAGCAATGCTTAATTGATTCCTACACCAGTCCTATCTCTGTCTCTTTCAGAAAGTATAATCTTATTGATTCCCAGTACATTTAGGTGCTCATTTTTTTTTCGAAGACTTAAACAAATGGCAACACAGAAATGGCATTGCAAAAGAAGAGGGTGAGAAGAATAAAGCAAGGATTCTGTAGGCAATGAGGAAAAGTAAGTATGCAAGTTTATTCAGGAGGATGAGATGGTGAGTATTAATAATGAGACTGATTAGTTGATTATCCTTCTTACAATTTCAATATATTATATAGACAGCAACTTAGGAAAAGGAGGATGGAAAAGAGAGAGACACAGTGATACATAAAACAAAGCCTAAGTAAGAAACAAAACAAAAAAAAAAAGACTTCAATTTCTACAATATCAATGGCAAAAGATACAGGAAAGGACCTAGGGACACAGGAGAAGTGAATGTATTTCAGAAGTTGGGTGAAAAGAAAAAAAATTAACCTATCCCGTAAAAAAGCATTTAGATAAATGAGATACATGTTTAAGCCTTACCTTCCTCTGCAACTAGACTTTTCTGATCACTATTCTTGGTCTGTGATGATGGTAAACCCATTACATTTATTCCCTTTCCATTGCTTTTCACTTCAATATCCTTCTTGCTTGACCTTGTTTCTAAAGGTATTTGTTGCGAGATATTGAAGTTTGCGAGTTTTTCCTTATCTTTGATGTTTGTTTCAGTTACCAGTACCTGAAAACTGTTGTTTGGCAAAATTTTATGCTCTAGTGCAAAAATCTTTTCACTTTTGGGTAATGGTTCAGGAATTTTTTCCTTTCTAGGTACTGGTTCAAGATCCTTTTCCTGTTTGGGTATTGGTTCAGGAACCTTTTCACTTTTATGTAATGGTTCAGGAACCTTTCCCTTTTTGGGTACTGGTTCAAGAACCTTTTCCTTTTTGGGTATTGGCTCAGGAGCCTTTCCGCTTTTGGTTAATGGTCCAGGAACCTTTTCCTTTTTGGGCACTGGTACAGCAACATTGTCACTTTTATGTAATGGTTCAGGAACCTTTTCCTTTTTGGGCACTGTTTCGCCAACCTCTTCACTTTTATGTAATGGTTCAGGAACCTTTCCCTTTTTGGGTACTGGTTCAAGAACCTTTTCCTTTTTGGGTATTGGATCAGGAACCTTTTCACTTTTGGGTAACGGTCCAAGAACCTTTTCCTTTTTGGGCACTGGTTCAGGAACCTTTCCACTTTTGGTAAATGGTCCAGGAACCTTTTCCTTTTTGGCAACTGGTTCAGAAACCTTTTCCTTTTTGGGTATTGGCTCAGGAACCTTTCCACTTTTGGGTAATGGTCCAGGAACCTTTTCCTTTTTAGCATTTGGTTCAGGAACCTTCTCACTTCTGGGTACTGGTTCAGGAACTTTTTCACTTTTTGGTAATGGTCCAGGACCCTTTTCACTTTTGGGTACTGGTCCAAGAATCTTTTCACTAATGATTTTTTGCGATGCTCCACTCCTTTTTTTTACTGTTCCATAGGCTTTTTTGATCTGTTGTTTTCCTAGTATTGAAACGGAAAGAAGAGAAAACAAAAGAATATACTCTGTGAAACTGGTCCTAAGGCAGATTTAAAACTTTTCTTGTCAAATCTACCCTAGTCTTCCTTTTAATAATGAATCTAAATCATGAAAAGAATGTTCACAAAAAAAAAAAAAAGACTGACATACACAAAAACATTCAATTATTTTTACAAAAAGCAATCAATAATAATTGCATTGAAAAATATACTTAATACATAGTAGAATAACTAACAATGATAATTTCATCACCTACCATCTAGGGTGGGGTGTCTTTCAGGAGTGTTCTTGCTTTTCTGACTGCAAATAGATATATATATATATATATATATAAAAGTCATACTCATAGTCAATATCTTAAATTCCTTTAGGTAGAAAAAAAAGAGAAAAAGATTTATATATGTATATATATTTATATATCTCCACCTTTAATTTTTTTCATTTAACATCGAGCAATTTAAGGTAAATAGTCACAATATTTTTCTACACAAAATATATATGCAGTGACATAAAATAGTCTGGACTTAGATCTAAAGACTTGTTACTAAAAGTAGCCTGCACAATAGAAAATATATATCCTCCACCATATCATCAACTGTGATATGATTTTCAGCAAATTCCTTTTTTTTCATCCTGACCCATCCTTCGTTTATGCTGCATACTTTAAAACATTGAGAAATGTGTGGAAATACTCAATCACAACTCTTAAAAGGCTCAAGCAAGTTTTCATGTGCAAGGATCAATTAACTCACTCAGCACTGAGTCCAATCTGTACTAAAAATGCTCTGAGCCATTGGCAGAGATTGACATATAAATTTTGATTAGTTTGTATTTTTGATGAATTTTCTAGCTACAGGCCAATTTAAAAAAAAAAAAAATTCCCACTGTAAGAATACTGATACACATAATTGAGATAAAAAAAAAAGAAGAGAAGAGAAAAATGTACTTGTTCTAATTCGTTAAATACAACAATCAGACAAAAAATGGACAGGTTGGAGAAACCAATCATTAATTTTTAGGGATTCAATTCCAGATCTAGATCTAACTTTCTTTGATAGCCAAAAAAAAAAGGCTTATTTAGATCTAGATACGCAAACAAGCAAATATGAAAAAGGGAAGTTGTTTCCCTTCAATATAAATTTTATTTGGACTACTAAATGTTGGTTTGGAAAGTAAAATAGACGTTCAATGTTAAAACTGAGTATTCTCGGTTTTTATATGTAACTGAAGTAAAAGGGCAGCAGAGTATACCTGGTATTTGTGCTGAGTGGGTTAAGGCTCAAAGGTTGAAAAATTTTTTGGAAAAAAAAAAGAAGACAAAAAAAATTTTCTATCCTCAGTGAAGGCATTTATAGATTTGATATAAAAATTGTCTTGTTTTTATCAGTGGGTTATTTATTTAAACATGAAAAATGAAATAAAACTTTTAAAAGCTTTTCAAAGAATTTTCTGATTGGATGCAAAGGAGATATCAAGTACATGCTGAGCTTTTTTAAATTAAGTTTTGGTCTAGGATCATGATGGTGAACGGACTGATTCTAAATGGATGGGAGCGGGAAAGAGGATGGATAGGCATGCAATCTAGCTTTCTTTTTTCTTATTAGTATATTACACAGTCTCAGAAGTGTGGTGGGGATGGAGGCAAGATGTTTGCATGAAAGTTATTTGTAGGATGATGAGTCCTGTAATTTCATTAGCTCCTAAACTCATCTCGCTTGCTGGAATTGAGACCTTTGAAAATATTAAACTTTGTAGTGGTTATGTTTGGGAAAGAATAATATATCAATATAAGCATTCAATTGACTAAAAAGAATCTCCAAATTACTAAAGAATTATTTTTGAAAACATGCTCCCATTCTCTCTCTCTCTCTCTCTCTCTTTCTCAAAAAATCAGCAAAACAAAGCAGAATTAAAAAAAAAACAAAAAACGAATCAGAATTTAAAAAAAAAAAAACCAACAGCAAAAAAGTTAATATGAAATAAAAGAATTAATAAAAAAAAATGATATTCAATGTATATAACTGATTGAAAATAATTGACTGTGCATAGATATTACCATTCTTCCTAATCATTTGTTCTGTGTCCATTCCTGCCATAAGTAGGAAAAATAAGTTAAAAGCTGGTCAATTATTCAATAATCGAGGGGGGGGGAGAAGAGAGGGAGAGAGAGACAGTGAGCCAGAGAGAGAGACTAATGACACACTGACATACTGATTTAAGATAGCAACGATACACATAATGAATTGAACATCGTTGGATTTATAAGGTAATGAAGAGTGACAAAGTATTATTTACCTATTTTTCACCCTAATTGCTGAGTGGATCAGAACATAATCATTTTCAAAATTTCTTTGAGATCAGCCAAACATATGGTGCTTACCGATGAAGATTGCCCTTGCCAATTTTGCTGGCTTTTGATGGTACTTGCAAAAAATTTCTGCGTTGCACAATAAAGCTTACAGCGAGAGCTATCATATCCACAATCCAAACTTTGACATTGAGCATCAGGCTGGTTATCTGCAAATTTTAATCAATATAAAAAAAAAGTTTATAAGAACCTTGAAATGTTACATTACTTACAACATTTTGAAAGAGACAAATTTTCTCCAATATCTTTCCTTTATTTCCTTTTCCACTTTTTCCTCATCATCTTATTTTATTTCCTTTGCGCTGCTGTTGATGCTAATTGTTTTCTTCAAGTACTTAAAAATCTACTCGTCTTTCTTTTGCTCTCTCTTTTTTTTTTTTCTATTTGTCATGAAAGGAAAAAAAAATTATCAAAATGAAATCACCACACTAAAAAAAAACTTGAACTCTGAGATTTAACAGTGCCCCTGTCTCAAACAATATGAATAACATTCAGCAAAAAATAATACTGTAAATGCCAACAGCTGTTCATCTATTTACTCTTTGTTGTTTTTCTTAAAAAAAAATGAATCCTCAGAAGTTAGATGAGCTAATAACCCTTTTAATTTTACAAGCCAATTTCTGACAAAATAAAAGAATTACACAGTACCTTATAAGCATAACTCCTACTGCATGGATTTTGCTGATTAATACTACACACTGCAGACGATTGTTGGGATCGAAATAGTCTCTTGCTAGACGCTGCGCGACACTGCTCCATTTTTGACTCAAGATTGTCTAATTAGAAGATATTTCCAAATTCATATCAGAAAAAAAAAAAAATGTGTATGTATGATACATTGCAAAACTATAATTTATAAACATTCAACAACCAAGAAGTCAATCTGCATGATGATTGGGCTTCAGATTTGGATAAGCACACATTTACTAGTAACTGAGAGGGGCTCTGATTTTAGAACACAGATTGAGATCTAAATGTGATTTGGACTTAAAATTAAAAAAAATAAAAATTACAATGATGGATATAAAATCTGCCTGCAGCCTACATGCACTCACCTGCGATATAACTTGCTTTTACATCTAAAATTTACCTGGGCTTAAATAATATGTACATGTATTTTAAGACCTAAAGAGTCGATACGTGTACAACTCTAATCTAAATAAAAGACCCCAAATGAGCCTTATAACTAGACCTAATTGAAGTACATGTATGCTCTACTTATATTACTTGATGATAGTTATGTCCCCCAACTCTGAAAACGCTTTTTAATGCATAAAAAATAGAACAACGCCTCTTTACAATGAGCAAAACCTCCTGAAATCATTTTGAACAGAAAGCAAAATTAATAGTTTTTTTTTAGCTTAGCAAACTCTGTTTGAACCAGATCTAAGATTTAGATCTAGATTTTGGTCCTATAGGACTGTTGATAAATTTAAAAGCTAGATCTATACATGTAGTCTATGCCAAGTCTCTCTATGGGATCACTCATAAATAGAATACAGAACCGCCCGACAACCTTTGTTGGCCATGTAATATTAGAAAAGACAGAAACTAGAACATCTTGCGGCAACTTGAATGGTCGAAGGAAAAACATGCAAGAAAGATGTTTGGTGGTCTAACAAAGTGGCTAAATATAGGACGAGTGACATATGCACAAGGCCTACGCGACCGCGGATCTAGATCTAGATGTGGAAGGTCATGATCACGTATCCA
>JAWDGP010001802.1:155000-232500 GCA_033675545.1 Elysia crispata
GACAATCATTTGTTCATCAACGAATACAATGTGATAACTCATATTGGGTCATTCTGACCCACCTTGTAGGGATAGGAATAAAATGTATTTTGCAATAGAAATGTAATGGGTCATAATAACCCACTTTGTAGGCGATTGCAGTTTAAAAGCCTTGTAGGGATAGGGTTAAGTCATTCAATTTATTTTTTAAGCCTTAGGAGACGCTCTAGGGATATTTTGAAAAATTTCTTTTCTTTTCTTTAAAGTTGGTTTGATTTTTAGGATATAATACTTTTCTGCTGTGCAGAGGTTTCAGTGTCTTGAATATGTTTTGGCCCTTTCAACGTCCCAAGAGATATTATATTCAATGTTGGTGTTATTTTAAATTTCATATAGACGCTCTAGGGATATTTTGAAAAATTTCTTTTCTTTTCTTTAAAGTTGGTTTGATTTTTAGGATATAATACTTTTCTGCTGTGCAGAGGTTTCAGCGTCTTGAATATGTTTTGGCCCTTTCAACGTCCCAAGAGATATTATATTCAATGTTGGTGTTATTTTAAATTTCATATAATGCTCACCTGTGCTAGTTATTTTGCACTGTAATCTCATTTACTGGATTATTACAGACCTACTTTCCTGGCACACAAGCCAACTTTGTTTTTTGATTTTCATATAAGATATATATCTAGATACAAACAGTCAAGCTCAATTAAGTCAAATATGGTTTCTTCAAAATCACAAACTCTTTTGATCTCCTCTGTTGATTCTCTCTTTGTGTCCTGTTATTCCTACCTTTTCATCAAACTGTTTTGAAGTTATAAACCGTATTGGTTGAAGTATCAATTCTCAATTCTACAAAGAACATGTTAATCTCTAAGAATTTTGTCAGACTGCAGCTTCTTACAAACTTTTTTTCATCAAATTTTGCAAGTCCAACATTAAATTTCAAGCAAGTATCCAACACAGCTGTTGTTATTCTTTGAACAAATACATCTTGCCTCCCTGTCACTCTGAGTAGACACATTTTGTTGACAGACGCCTTAGCTTTTGATCCCTGGTTGCCATTTGTCTGTCAGCAGTTGCTGGATCCACCTGTCACTTAGTCTTGAAAGGGGCTCATTGTAAACAAACTTTGTCAGTCCAACATGTACAAAACATGGATACTGATGACAGGTAAACCCTCCTCTGACTGTCTGAGCCATCCCTTGCTCAGTCACATGAGTGTAAAAAAAAATCTGACTGATATGAGATGAAGATCTCTTTATTGATGGTTCGGATTCCAAATAGCTCAGTAGGTAGAGTGCAGGACTAATAATAAGGAGCTTCGGGTTTAGTTCCTGGTCAGGTCATCTGGTGAGATTAGAGGATCAAGCTTAAACCTGACAAACAACTCCTGGTCAGGTCATCTGGTGAGATCTGAGGATCAAGCTTAAACTTGACAGACAACTCCTGGTGAGATTAGAGGATCAAGCTTAAACCTGACAAACAACTCCTGGTCAGGTCATCTGGTGAGATTAGAGGGTCTAGCTTAAACTTGACAGACAACTCCTGGTGAGATTAGAGGATCAAGCTTAAACCTGACAAACAACTCCTGGTCAGGTCATCTGGTGAGATCTGAGGATCAAGCTTAAACTTGACAGACAACTCCTGGTGAGATTAGAGGATCAAGCTTAAACCTGACAAACAACTCCTGGTCAGGTCATCTGGTGAGATTAGAGGGTCTAGCTTAAACTTGACAGACAACTCCTGGTGAGATTAGAGGATCAAGCTTAAACCTGACAAACAACTCCTGGTCAGGTCATCTGGTGAGATTAGAGGGTCTAGCTTAAACTTGACAGACAACTCCTAGTCAGATCATCTAGTGAGATTAGAGGATCAAGCTTAAACTTGACAGACAACTCCTAGTCAGATCATCTAGTGAGATTAGAGGGTCAAGCTTAAACTTGACAGACAACTCCTGGTCAGGTCATCTGGTGAGATCTGAGGATCAAGCTTAAACTTGACAGACAACTCCTGGTCAGGTCATCTGGTGAGATTAGAGGGTCTAGCTTAAACTTGACAGACAACTCCTGGTGAGATTAGAGGATCAAGCTTAAACCTGACAAACAACTCCTGGTCAGGTCATCTGGTGAGATTAGAGGGTCTAGCTTAAACTTGACAGACAACTCCTAGTCAGATCATCTAGTGAGATTAGAGGGTCTAGCTTAAACTTGACAGACAACTCCTAGTCAGATCATCTAGTGAGATTAGAGAGTAAACTGACCAAACAACTCCTGTGATTAGAGGGTGCTTAAACTTGACAGACAGCTCCTAGTCAGATCATCTAGTAGAGATTAGAGGGTCTAGCTTGACAGACAGACACTTCCTTGACAGACAACTCCTTGTCTGATGTTCTAGTGAGATTAGAGGGTCTAGCTTAAACTTGACAGACAACTCCTAGTCAGATCATCTGGTGAGATAAGAGGATCAAGCTTAAACTTGTCAGACAACTCCTAGTCAGGTCATCTGGTGAGATTAGAGGATCTAGCTTAAACTTGACAGAGAACTCCTGGTCAGGTCATCTGATGAGATAAGAGGATCAAGCTTAAACTTGTCAGACAACTCCTAGTCAGGTCATCTGGTGAGATTAGAGGGTCTAGCTTAAACTTGACAGACAACTCCTAGTCAGATCATCTAGTGAGATTAGAGGGTCAAGCTTAAACTTGACAGACAACTCCTAGTCAGATCATCTAGTGAGATTAGAGGGTCAAGCTTAAACTTGACAGACAACTCCTAGTCAGATCATCTAGTGAGATTAGAGGGTCTAGCTTAAACTTGACAGACAACTCCTAGTCAGATCATCTAGTGAGATTAGAGGGTCTAGCTTAAACTTGACAGACAACTCCTAGTCAGATCATCTAGTGAGATTAGAGGGTCTAGCTTAAACTTGACAGACAACTCCTAGTCAGATCATCTAGTGAGATTAGAGGATCTAGCTTAAACTTGACAGACAACTCCTAGTCAGGTCATCTGGTGAGATTAGAGGGTCTAGCTTAAACTTGTCAGACAACTCCTGGTCAGGTCATCTGGTGAGATTAGAGGGTCAAGCTTAAACTTGACAGACAACTCCTGGTCAGGTCATCTTTTGAGATTAGAGGGTCTAGCTTAAACTTGACAGACAACTCCTGACTAGGTAAAGGATTATTTGGGAACGTGCCGTAGTTCATTGTCTTTAAACATCGGCCTCAAACTAGAACTTACCACAGAAGAGGGAGAGGAGGAATAGCATTAATTAGAGATGGAGAAAACCAAGGGAAATGAGGAGGAGTAGGACTAAGAGTGTAGTACAGGAAAAATTTTGGTGAGGAGGAGGTAAGTCATAGAAAAGGAGAGAGATTTTCTAAAGTGGAAAGATGAAAGCTTTGAAAGGGGGAGATTGGAACAAGGGCAGGAGAAAGTAAAAAGGATTGGAAAGACAGGGATGTGGTGAAAAGGAAGTAAAAGAGGAGTATAAAGGTTCTGTGATTTTTTTAACTGATTTTTTTGAGGGGGAGTGCAGAGCAAGATTAAGCGAGGGCAAATTTGCTAAAGGTATAATGTCAAAGAAAAGGGACGTTATTTAGAAAATATTAAATATTATAAAAAAATAACTATAGCGAACAAAACAGCAAATATAAAAAAAACTAAAGGTAAAATTTAATTTCTGTCTTTTGGGTCAAATTCACCAACAAACCCAAGAAATCTATGGTAGATTGTGCATAGTGAAGTCATAGATGCCATACCACAGTAGGGTTGAGGTATTAGAAACTTAGTTCAACGAAATCCATCTTCTTTTCTAAAAGGCTCAAAAGTTGAACATAACAACATTCTCTGCTGCTCATAAAATATTTGTATTGTGCTGTCTTACAAACTGAAAATGTATCAATGATGTAAATTCATAATAGTTCAATTCACCAGTCTTTTACTTACAATGGGTTTAATTTGCTTTAAAATGCCAATAAATCTGAGATTCTTTATATATTTTGGTTGTTTGCTTCAGGTTTTGTGCAGGTACCAGACAAGGTGGAATATTTCTCTCAAGCTTCGCCCATTCTTTCTTGGTGGTGTTATGAACGAATCAGGTGTTTACATCGTCATAAGCACATTTGCTTTCTTTGAAAACATAGCCCAAAGACATTTTTTTGAATGGATGTATAAATTTTCATTAGATTTAGAGTATTGATTAAAAAGCCAGTTATTTTCTTTTTTTTCAAACAGTGAAGTTAAATTGTTAATGTGATTGAAACTCAGAAAATTTGAGCTCATACATTTACTAATGTATTTTGAAAGAATTTTTAGACTTTTTAAGATTTTCCATTTTATTAAAGTTAGTGTGTCTCTTTGGTTTCTGAGCATTTTAAACGAGTGTATGCAATTCTTTTATTGAAGCAGATTGTAATAAAGTGAGTAAATTTTTTCCTTTCCCTTCCTTTGTATGATTTATTTGTTTAAGACTTAAAGACATTTAAAAAAAATATTTTTAATCTATTTGTAATCTCTTGGTATATTACAAGAAGAGTAGGTAGGAATGTCTGAGTAGTCTAAAAGTGGTTTAGAGAGAGAATGGATGATGGGTGAAAAAGAAGATTCAGTTTATATTGAACCAAACAGACACAGAAAGCAATCAATATATGCATTCATATTCATGTCCTGATACTGTCCTTTAATTACTTGTACAGTGTATTTTTCACCTTGAAATACTTGAAAAGAGAAATAGCTATTGTGTTAGACAGGTTTCTTTTGGTTTTTGTTAAAGTTTCTTTTTTTTTTTTTAATAAAGAGAATCAATTTTTTGCATGCCCGTTTTAAAGAAACATAATTATTCGTATCATTAATCTATGTAACATTACTTTGCAGGTAATAGACCTCCTGCAATGGTACCTAACAAAGGGAAATACATGTTTAAAGATATGCACAGATTAAAGAAATACTTTGGTGTCCCACTGAATATACCTTCGGTAAACAATATTATAACATAGTGAACTTTATATTATATACGTAACTTGCAGCTCATGTAAATTCTTCAGTTGAGAAGTTTTACTTTAATTCATCTATTGAACATCATTGTTTTACGTACAAAGTCTAAATATAGAAATTGTAAAGCCCAAAACAGAAAATGGCTGCAGGAGGTTAATTTTTTTTCATTTTTTTGTCTTTATTACTTTGTAGGATTATTATTTAACAAAATTAAAATTTTAAATTGAGATATGTATTCTTTCCTGAGTATCAACAAAAAGATTAATGGAAAACATGTAGCTTATTTGTTTCAGGTATGAAAAATGCTTTTTGCCTGAATTTTCATAGCCAGAAGTGTATGTATTATATGATTAATCACAGTTGACAACACAAGTGTTTATTAAGACAAAATTGTCAAAGCTCACAAGCTTGAATTGATTTTTAAACTATTTTTTTTACATTAAAATCAGCTTTTATTTTTGATTTTTTGAGGAAAAGTGTTTGGTTTTTCACAATGTCATAAAGAGAGGAAAAGAAAAAAAAATGCAATGATCTTTATGAAAAAAATAATATATATATATATATATATATATATATATATATATATATATATATATATATATATATATATATATTTATTCAAGAATCTTTAGCATTTCTGATAAAAAGATAGGATAAGGATAAGCAATGTGTGGGACACTTTAAGAATCGATATTGATTGACAAATACAAAGTATTGAAAATTTTTTGACTTAATTGACTCATTTGCTTCTTCTTGCACACTTGCATAAATTATTGAAATAATCACTTTTGTTTTCTTTATATTAAGGATCCACCTAAAGTGATGTTTGAGAAAGGGTCCCTCAATGCTCAAAGATTTCTAACAGCGATTGATATGTCCATGCCAGACAAAGTAGAACCTGTGACTAGGGAGCTATGGATGAGAATTTGGAGTCGGGTTGGTTGCGTTTGCTAAGTAGGGCAGCAGAACCAAAAGTATTATAATTCAAATTCATATTCATGATTGACTGAAGTAGTCTTTTTCACTATTGCCTTTTTTGCTCAAGGTAAGAAAAATGCTTTGACATATAAAATATACATTTTTCCTTTCACTTTTACTCTAAAGTTTATAAACTGTAGGAAGTGCTGAGGCAAGATCTAGTTGAGAAAATAGGAAAGTAATTGTCTGTAAACAATGGCAAAAAACATAAGACCTTCACAGGGGTTGTAAATCATGTTAATAAAAATGTCCTTTAAATTCTAAAAATATTGATTGCAAGCCTTTCATTAGTTTGAACATTTATAGGATATAGGGAGATTTACGTATTAATGTCAAAGAGCACAAAATCAGTTTGTATTGTTCAATTTATGAGAAACTTTAATTCCCTGGTATTATAAATGATTTAAAAAGATTCTTTTGAAATAGGGTTGATTTTATCTAAAAATGTAACTGTGTAAACCTTTTCCAGACCTACAGAGATAAATTATAGTCATAAAATGACACCTTTTAACATAAAAATAGAATAGCATATGATCCCAAGAGCCTTCGTGTAACTGCGCATATATAACTACATATTGTAATATTAATTCAACTAAAAGAAAAGGAGCAGGATGTTGCCACATTGTACATTCATCAGGAATTACATCTAAGAATAAGACATTTTCTAAAAAAAAACTATAGCAATTAATCATAACTATTCAACAATCAAAGGCTGGAATTGTGTGCATTATATTTCAGGAAATTGAAATAAGTCCAGAAAGTTTTATTTCAGAGTTAATGTATGTCACTCAAATGATTGATATTGATTGATAGCAATAAAATAGATGAATATTTATAAATAATTAAGAACAAAACAATTCAAGCGTTCTTAAGTGAAATAAATAAAGCAAACAGTTTGATGGACTGTCTGGTAACAGTGGTAACATTTTTATTCACACATTAATTTTGTCCTTCTTTTTCTTCTTTTTTTTTACAGGATGAAGACATAACTTTACCAGATAGTTTAGCACAGGTATCTAATAACCTAGATAGATTCTTTTTTGTTTATTATCTTTGTATACTTTTCACTCCATAATTATTGGAATAAAACTTCAGATCCCACTTTTCTTGAAGAATTTAACACTATTAATTAACACTATCTGAAAAAAGGGGCTAGTTTAACCATGCTTTATGGGCTCATATCTACATGCTGTATGTGGCTTTAGGTACAAGACTTCTTCGATACGGTTATATCTTCATTTCGATTTCCTTCTGTCTGAATGTGTTTGAAGTTGACTTCAAAAGGAAACACTGCTAACGAAGCTTTTGCAAAATTATATGTGGGACTGTGAGATAAGAAAGAAAGCTTTTACATAATAAAGTCTGCTAATACGAGTAGACTTCTTGTCAGAATTGACTTAAATTTTAAGCAAGTTGACTTCCTGAAGACACAACTGTAGTTGAACACACACAAAAATTTTTTACACCAATAACGTGCAATTTTTCCCCTACAGGCTGCCCAAAAGGCTGGAGTTTCAGATGAGGACATTGTGTCTTTGTTGGCATCTATGAAAGATGAGAAAATTAAAGGCAGACTTAAGCAGACCACATCTGATGCAATGGCAATAGGGGTAAGAATAAAATGGTTTCCAAGGTTTCTTAACTTATATTTGTTATTATCAATTGATGGCTGTTTTTTATTTTGGCACACAGTAACAATCTGTATTCCCATTGCTCTTCATCTGATGATACGAATTTGTGGTGAAGTATTACTTATCACTTATTTTGGATTCTCATTTTTTCATGGGTTTAAGTTTTCATGCCTTTAATTGCTTTTGAAATGCTGATAATTTGGGAAATATTAGCTTTATGTCCTTTTTGACAGCTATCAAAGATAGGAACACTAAATTTAGGCTTGAACAGGCCACATCTAATCCAATGGTATGAGGTATAAATTGAAAAGATTTTTGATTTTTTTAAGTAGTGAATCTAACCTTTGTATTAGCTTTTCTTGGGTTCTTAATCTTTTTTCTAAATTTTTTTTTTATCTCATAATGTGTGATTCAATTTTATGACTCTTCAGCTGATTTTTAAAAATTTCCTAAAGGTCGATTTCACAGTGTGATGTTGTCAGATGATGTTTTTTTAAAACCCCAGACAAGAGAGAGAGGATGTTTTGCCTAGCTTAAGTGCTTACCCATTTCAGTATGCTTATAAAATACTTTATAAAAAGCAGGTGTGCCTTTTAACTGTTACATCTGCATGATGTACAATGTGATTATATAATCGTGGTTAATTTGAAATTGCTCTTTTCCATGCATGTCAACCACTCTCTGCTTTTTTAAACTCTAACAAGCTTCAGAAAGCCTTGTCTTACCTGGAGGGAAAAGCATACCATGAAAAATCAGTTCTGCTATACAAATTTTTCAACAGCATCTTGTAGGTGTTTTAGTTGAGAATTTACAGACTCCTCACACACATTGAACTTAATACTTACTTATCCTACAGTCCTCAAAAATTTATCATTTGATTACATTTGTAACTGTTTTTTATATTTTAAGTCTAAATAATAATGTCATGTTTCAATAACATCACAATGTTATCTAATTTTATTCGGGGTGGGTACAAAGTTATATGATGTATGTAGTTTACTTTTGTGTTGTTCAATATGCAGTAGACACAATTAGATCGAACATGAATCCCTCAAAAACATCCGTTTTCCTCTTCTGATTCCGTCTTTATTTCCTTCTTATTTCTAAGTTTTCATCCAATCAGTTCGAAGTCATATCACATTTTCTTTGAACAATCTGTCCTCAATCACATAAAGAAAATGTTCATCTCTTAAGAAATTTGACAGACAGTGACTTTCATCCCATTCGAAAATCTTAAATTTTGATCAAGTGCTCTACACAGCTAATGTTATTCTTCAAAACAATCACACCTTACCTCTCCCTTTCACTTTGTAAAAACAATTTGTGGATAGGCAGCCTAGCCTTTTACCCCTAGTCGCTAACGAGAGAGACACCCCCTCTTCTGCCTGGCCCCATCTTACTGTAGTGTGATGCACCCGGTGCCAATTGTCTGTCTGCGCCTATGTGAGGTCCATCTGTCATTAAGACTTCAAAGAGGCTGATTGCAACCAAGATTTGCTTGCTACACATGTACAAGACATGGGTAATTATGACATCTCTTTGGACCCATCCCTTGCTTGATCAATCAGTACATGGGTGTGAAAAAAAGCTGGTGGGACGGTTTATTGACGGTTGCGATGCCAGATACTGAGATCGCTCAAAAGGTAGAATGTTGGACTCACAATAGTGAGCTTCAATCCTTTGTTGAGACCCCTGATTGGATTAGGTCTAGCTCTGCCTTGACAGACAGTCCGTGTCTAAGTTAAAGATTACATATATTGAGGAACAAGCAACGTTCAAGTTGACTTTCGACTGATGTACCCCTAGCTAGAAAGAAATTTGTGATCACAAACTTAGTGTAGACCTAGGGTCTATATCTAGATCTAGCATCAAGAGTTTGAGATGCGATGAGCGGTGGGGTTGGAGACATAAAATGAGATGGGAATGATAGATCAGCTTGTTTGGAGGTATCCATCTTTATTGTAGATTATTTGAAATACTAAAAGTAGGGAAATTATAGCAAATTGGGTATCCCTGTAATGTTTAGAATTGCAAGGAAGAAGCCAAGAAAACAAGAAGTCTCAATATGTTGTTAACGCACTTATTTATTCACGGAAACTGTCCCAAAGGTAAATCCAGAGCCCGAGTACTGAAAATAGAATTATTCGAACACAGCTTCCTTGAACATGAAAAAAAATTTGCCAATGAATTCGAAGAATCCGTGCTCCACTGTACCCATACATGGCTTTTCAAGATTTTACTTTTTTGTTCACATTTTATGGGATATCATGTTTTTTTTCCCTAAAGGCATTTGGATCCCCCATTATTGCTACGGAGGTAAATGGAGAGAAGGAATTTGTTTTTGGAAGTGACAGGTTTCCCATTCTTGCTGACATGATTGGTAAGTACTGGCAGAATAGATTAATGCCGATGGGGTTGGTGCATCACAGAAGGGCTGTAATTTTGTTCATGTGTTATAAAAATAAAGTGGACTTTATATAATATTGTTTAAAAAAAAGGCAATGGTAGGGAATATAGATAGGGAAATTGTGAGAAAAGTGCATCTATTTCCTAGCAATGTAATTATGCATGCTCCTTGTATATAAACTGTCAGCCTCAAGTATTTTCTCCTCTTTTGCTCATATAAAGTTGCACTGACTAAGATGGACAGATATGTTATGCTATCACTTAACCATGATAATATGTTGATAACTTTAAGTTAGTATTTAAATTTGTTGTCTTTTAATAGTCTGGTAAAAAAAAATAATAAAGATGGCTCAAATCTGAAGTCTAGTTCAACTTAGTTGAATAAAATATTGGAAAGGAACGAAAAAGAAAGGCAGGCCCTACATTGATCTTCATCTATATTTATGGTACATGTAAAAGCTTTTCCTTTTGACTCTGTTTCATATTTCACAAAGTCCCTTATTAATTTATTTACACATTTAATGGTGCAAGAATTAAACCACCTGTATGCTAAGTTGATTAAAAAAAATTATCCTTGAAATTAAAGCATCACAATATAAGTTGTGACTTAAAAGGTCTGAAAAAAAAAAAAAGAAATTACTTGGGTAAAAAAAAATTTGCAATTTTTTCCCACAGTATATTGAAAACTTATCAATTTTCATTTTATCTTTCTGTAGGAGAACCATGGGAAGGACCTCAGCCAGGTGTGTCTAGCAAACTTTGAAAGCTGAAATCCATCTGTTGTCAACACTTAAAAACCCATTACATTATGTTAACCAGAAAGGAGTGCTTTGATTCTGAATGAATTATCTTCTTTGTGTTTTACATTCTATTCTTATTTATGAGACATGAGACACCACTTTTTATAAAAAATAGATATTAATTATTACTCGCATATTGTTAAATTAATGTAAATATGAAGTATGGTATCAAACAATTTTTGTTAACATGAACTTTTGCTCTTAGCTCCAGTCCAGTGTAAAACACAATGCTCTCTGATGCTTTATTTGATAAATCGTAGCTTGTTCTTTTAAAGTATAAGAGGTGGATGTTTATTTGATAAATAGTAGTAGCTTGTTCTTTTAAAGTATAAGAGGTGGATGTTTATTTGATAAATCTTAGCTTGTTTTTTTAAAGTATAAAAGGTGGATGTTTATTTGATAAATCGTAGCTTGTTTTTTTTTAAAGTATAAGAGGTGGATGTTTATTTGATAAATCGTAGCTTGTTCTTTTAAAGTATAAGAGGTGGATGTTTATTTGATAAATAGTAGTAGCTTGTTCTTTTAAAGTATAAGAGGTGGATGTTTATTTGATAAATAGTAGTAGCTTGTTCTTTTAAAGTATAAGAGGTGGATGTTTATTTGATAAATAGTAGTAGCTTGTTCTTTTAAAGTATAAGAGGTGGATGTTTATTTGATAAATCGTAGCTTGTTCTTTTAAAGTATAAGAGGTGGATGTTTATTTGATAAATAGTAGTAGCTTGTTCTTTTAAAGTATAAGAGGTGGATGTTTATTTGATAAATAGTAGTAGCTTGTTTTTTTAAAGTATAAGAGGTGGATGTTTATTTGATAAATAGTAGTAGCTTGTTTTTGAAAACATAAGAGTAAGAGGTGGATGTTTATTTGATAAATAGTAGTAGCTTGTTCTTTTAAAGTATAAGAGGTGGATGTTTATTTGATAAATCGTAGCTTGTTTTTTTTTAAAGTATAAAAGGTGGATGTTTATTTGATAAATCTTAGCTTGTTTTTTTAAAGTATAAGAGGTGGATGTCTATTTGATAAATCGTAGCTTGTTCTTTTAAAGTATAAGTGGTGGATGTTAATTTGATAAATAGTAGTAGCTTGTTTTTGAAAACATAAGAGTAAGAGGTGGATGTTTATTTGATAAATAGTAGTAGCTTGTTCTTTTAAAGTATAAGAGGTGGATGTTTATTTGATAAATCGTAGCTTGTTTTTTTTAAAGTATAAAAGGTGGATGTTTATTTGATAAATAGTAGTAGCTTGTTCTTTTAAAGTATAAGAGGTGGATGTTTATTTGTTAAATAGTAGTAGCTTGGTCTTTTAAAGTATAAGAGGTGGGTGTTTATTTGATAAATAGTAGTAGCTTGGTCTTTTAAAGTATAAGAGGTGGATGTTTATTTGATAAGTAGTAGCTTGCTCTTTAAGTGTAAGAGGTGGATGTTTATTTGTTAAATAGTAGTAGCTTGGTCTTTTAAATTATAAGAGGTGGGTGTTTATTTGATAAATAGTAGTAGCTTGGTCTTTTAAAGTATAAGAGGTGGGTGTTTATTTGATAAATAGTAGTAGCTTGGTCTTTTAAAGTATAAGAGGTGGATGTTTATTTGATAAGTAGTAGCTTGCTCTTTAAGTGTAAGAGGTGGATGTTTATTTGATTTAGTAGCTTGTCTTTTAAAGTATAAGAGGTGGGTGTTTATTTTAAATAGTAGTAGCTTGGTCTTTTAAATTATAAGAGAGTTTATTTGTGGGTGCTCTTTAAGTGTAAGAGGTGGATGATAAATAGTAGTAGCTTGGTCTTTTAAATTATAAGAGGTGGGTGTTTATTTGATAAATAGTAGTAGCTTGGTCTTTTAAAGTATAAGAGGTGGGTGTTTATTTGATAAATAGTAGTAGCTTGGTCTTTTAAAGTATAAGAGGTGGATGTTTATTTGATAAATAGTAGTAGCTTGGTCTTTTAAAGTATAAGAGGTGGGTGTTTATTTGATAAATAGTAGTAGCTTGGTCTTTTAAAGTATAAGAGGTGGATGTTTATTTGATAAGTAGTAGCTTGCTCTTTAAGTGTAAGAGGTGGATGCAAGACAAACTTTTGAATAAGGTGCTGAACTTCTTTTACTTGTAGGTGTGTTCACATAAATTAAAGTAAGCTTGGTTAAAAGGCATCAAAGAAGCATGACAAGTGGAGGTGGTATAAAAAACTGTAATTTTTTATGACATATCTAAATGCTCCCCATGTTCTTTAGAAGAATAACCAGATGTTGACAAGAAATAGAAATATTACTTACTAGGATTGTTACTTCCCAATGTGAGACATACGTTTTGCAAGCTCAAGTAAATGTGGTTCATTCCCACTGAGACCAGCCACACCTACCTCACATTTAATTATTTTATACTTTGTAAATTTTAAGATGACTCAATTTGTCTTTATTTAAGAAATTGATATGCTTTTTTTCTGACTACTATGGCTGTAATCTTTTGATCAATTTTCGAATGGCAATCTAAAAGACTGCTTAGTGCTAAATTTGCAGCTGGTTTACTTGACCTATAATACTTTGATCATATCAACCTGATTTCCATTGGAAAAAGGACAAATTAAATATTGTCACACAAAATCATCTCTCTGTCTTTTTTTTTTAGTTGAAGGTTAAGTTGTGGCTTTATTTTGGGAAAGTAATTTTTAATTTTCATATATATTATTTTTTCTATTTTCAAATGAGCATACATGAGCTTTTATCAGACCGGTCTTAGCCCTGATGAAAGAAACAAATTCTTTACTATCTTAACCATTTAAGATTCTTCTTCTAAAGCGCGCGCGTGTGTGTGTATGTATATATGTAAGCCTTCTCAAAGTTTATATGCTTGCTAGAACAATCAAATATAACTAAATCTTTGCTGTCCTTTTTGGACATAAATTCATGTTTTTTTTTTTCAACAGTGAATGATAAAAAAAAAAACAACTCATGAAAAATAATTGCTTAGATAATTGGACCAATATTTCTGCAAACTTGAGTTATAAAAAAATGCGAAAATTAAATCCAAGACATTGATACTGTTAACAATTACTATTTGTAAAAATACTTCAAGACATATAATCTCAGTTTCCATTTTATTTTTTATCATTAACATCTCACATGCCATGCAATAAAATGGGAAATAATGAAGTCTGGCAGGAGTGATGAATGAACAATTAAAAAAAGATATATGTTTGTAAGGTCATGGGAACAAAATTAAAGCAATATGTCTATGAATTTTGCCTTGATCTTACTCTAATCGAAACCCAGCCTTTTTGTTATCAGCGATAGTCGTAGTAGTGGTAATGGTAATGATAGTAGTAGTAATAGTAGTAGTGGTGGTAGTGGTTCTAGTAGTAGTAGTGGTATAGTGGTAGTGGTAGTAGTAGTAGTAGTAATAATAGTAGTAGTAGTAGTAGTAGTAGTAGTAGTAGCAGTAGTAGTTATAGTAGTAGTGGTAGTGGTGGTAGTAGTAATAGTAGCAGCAGTAGTGGCAGTGGTAGTGGTAGTGGTAGTAGAATCCTGTAGATTAATAAGTCAAATCAAACAAATTTCGATCCTAGTCCTTATCAAACTTTTGCATCAGTTTTACTGATCTATGTCGAAGTACTATTTTACCCTATACAGTTTTAAAATAGAACTAAGTAAAAGTGAGGAAGCATTTTTTTTAAAGTTGAGGACCAGCCTTAAAAATAGATTGCTCGTTGACAGAGATCTAGATCATAGAGATCTCCCTCTATGTCAGAACCCAAAATGAAAATGTTTTGGTTTTTAGCCATAAATTAATATTGTTGGAAAAATATTTCAAGACCAAAAATTGTCATCGAAACGTCAAAATTTGTGGAAGCCCCCCAAAATTTACGACTTGCAGCCACAATGAATACACATGAAGGCTTATCAATCTCTCTTACTTTACCAAAATATGTTTTTCACTAAAAGGATAAAGCAATATTGGAAGGAAATTTGATGTTCACATGTTTTGTCAAAGCTATGGGGTATAATATTATTAATAATAGATGCTACATTAGAAAAAATGTATAATTCATAGGCACACTACTTCTAACTCATTTATTACAATTGTAAATTTAAGAATTTCATCATTGTTTACAAAAATTCTGTGAAACGGGACAAAAGCGAAAGAACAGTATACACCTAGTTGTATGAATCAAGACCTGATCACTGCTGACGGGGTGGTGAGTTTGACTTTGCCGTGCATAGAGCGCCTTCTCGACGGTTTCACCACAAGACTGTCATCAGCATCAAGGTCTCTGTCGACTTCAGCTGAAAATAAACATATGGTATGTTTAGATTAATGCCCACAATAGGCTATCAATAAATGCAGTATCAAAATGTTTTCGAAAGTACTAAAAGTGTACTTTTGACTGCCAAAATTCGATCTTCTATTGTCAATGTCGTATACATATCATCTGAGCAGCATTGGTACAGGTTCTGGCATTGAAAGGAAAGAAATATTTATTAGGGCCCTTCATTTTTTTTCTCAAATCAGATTTTTAGCTTTGAAATTTTAAACAATTGCTTGATTGATAGTTTACAGTATATTAGATATATCTGCCCTACTAACGGCTTAATAATATTTCAGAAAAATTTCAGTACTGAACTTTCAAGTCGCTTTGATTTGATATGTTAAAATAGCATTTTAGAGTCATCAGTTTTGAAAAAAAATTAATAATGAAAGCTTTCATTCACAAAAACGGTGAAAAATTATAGATGATAACAAATTGTCTTTGAATGAAGGCTGTTACTTCTATTGAAAGGATGAAGAAGCAGGACACACAGATAAAACTTGGCTAGAGAAAGGAGATTTTGATTGAAACAGAAGTCTTATATTTCTTAATACACAAAGTGAGATAATTTAATATTTTTTACCTTCGTTACCAACTTCAAAAAGATCCTGGTCATTGTCATCATCCGAGTCGAGGGTGAAACGAGGCTTCCCTGACTTTTTCCCCCTCGCCCCCCTCTTGGGTTTGATAGGGCTTTCAGCATCAAGCTCTCGATCCTTGTTTTCTGCATCATCATCATCTTCATAACTGTCATCACTCTTCTTTTTGTTCGACTTCTTAGAAGCTTAAAATGTAAAAAAAAAAAAGGGTTTTTGTGGTGCACAGCTCTTGACAGTGGTAAACATCAAATCTGCAAATTCTGCTTTAGATACAACTTTTTATGTGAATAATCCAAACTTATTGAAGTTGTCAGCTTTTGCTTTTATCAGCCACCGAGTTAATTGAGAAAACATCAAACTTCCATAACCTTCAAAATGAGTAAAAGCCTTACCTCTCGGCGTCTTTCCTCTAGTTTTGGTACCAGCAGCCACTGAGGATTTTGTGGCAGCTTTCTGTGCCACCTCTCCTTCCTCCATGCCTTTTGTGTGGGCCATCTCAAGCTTGCTCTCCAGTTCGTCTAGCGTGGTCTGGAAAAGCAGGTATATTAATCTGGTTAGCAGCTCTTCTCCGGCAAAAGTTACTGTTCAAGTTAGCAGTCCTTTTCGTCTGGTTGACCCAATAATTTCCTGCCTATTTGTACCAATTTTTGTCCCCATTCTTGATTTTATTAGAAATGTACCAATTTTTACAATTAGAGATTTTTCAGCTAGTGCCAAGAATCTCAGTTTTTGTGTGCAGCAAAAACAGGATCCCCTTGATTGGAAAACAACCCCTTATTTCCCATATAAATTTTACACAAAATAGCGACGGCAGGGATTCTTGCTCAATTGTATTTATGAGGCCATAAAGTCTCAGCCATAAAAATTCAAGTGAGGTGGGTGTTAGCAGTAATTTTCCCACTATTTTTTTTTTAACAAAATATCTTAAAAGCATGGAATGAACAAATTATTTCTTTAGTTCTTCCAAAGGTAAAGATTAGCCATGATAAAAGGAACTTTAAGCTCAAATCCATGTCCTCTCGATGTATCTAAGAGTAAGAACTATGTGAACAGGAGCCAGTTTCGAAAGAATCCTAACTATTGTTGATTTACACATTTTCCAACTTCTCAGATCTTTATCTGATTTCCTTATTCGATATCACAACTTCCACTCACTCTGGCCTCCGGGCGCATAAATTGTCTGGACTTGGCCAGGATGTGACAAAAGTAGGCATATATTTGGTCATTCACAAGCTTGTCAGCGTAGCATGGGAAGTTCTCCAACAATTTGGAGAGACCGCGCTCTGAATAGGTCAACTGCGACAAACAGAAGGAAAGGTCTCGTACCTGTCTATCTGTCCTGTAAAGTAAAAATAAAAAAAAAAATTTCAGAAGCATATCAAAGTTTGTATTTGAATGACAAATGCACATATTAAAAGATATGACCTTCCATGACATGCAGAAGAGTACATTTTAAAATCAGAATATGTCAATGTGTTCTAATACATAATAAATGTAGGATGACAATCAATAATTCAAGACAAAATGTTAAGAGCCTAATTGTGTTGTTTTTTGTCCTGAAACTTGATGGCATTTTAGTTAAATAAACAGGAAGTAAACCGTAGAGAGAACACATTCAGTAGAAATTCACGACAGTACTTAAGCATCTAATTTTGTTAATTTTCTTTTTGAGACTTGACAGAAATTTTATAAAGATAGGTCAAAATAAATTGGAAAAATAAAAGAGATAAGCTGTAGAAAATGAGAAACAAATATAATGTACAGCTAGCAGAAAGTTTACCTGGTGGCTCTGAATCTGTGGCAGAGTTTTTCTGTCAAACTCTCACAATGTTTACTTTTTTCAATGTGTGAAAAGATATATCTGTGGGATATGGATAAAACAGTAGTAAGCAAATTGTAAATACAATCAATATTTACAACAGCTGGATTTGGTATTTGAAATTTAAGATTGAATGAAAAAACAGTTTGCTTTGACTTCAAATATTTTGTTATTTTCTTTGATGAAGTAAAAAATTTGGTGTGATTAAATATGTCGCAATAAATCAAATAATTAAAAGATATGCAAAGAAAATTGAGCCCCCCAAGTGTGTTTAGATCTAGATCACATCCGTTTCCAGTTATCAAAAGGATAAGAAGGTTTAAAAAAATAAAAGCATCCACAAAATTAAAAAAAAAAAATTAATTCATTAATTTCCTGCATGTTTAGCAGTTTTAAATATATTGCTATTAAAATGTTCCAATTTGGTGAAACGTTGCTGACAAGTATGAAAATTTAAAATAGGAGATAGAAATTGAAATTTCTCTACAAATGCTAGTACCTATTTTCATGAAATATTCATTGTACTAGGCATTTATTTTCCCTACTTTCAGATGCTGATCTCAAACATAAATAACTGGTGCTCAGTCTAAAAGAGTCCGATTGCCCATATCAATTTTCCAGTGTTGATGTAACAACGCATGTACCTTAGATTTTTAGGGGTGAAAATTGTATGAAATTGTCAGAATTATCCCAAAAGATATTAAAATTTTACGTCTTTTTAAGCACCAAGAAAAGGAAAAATTTGTCTTTTATCTTTAAAAACAGCTTTTTTTCCTTCCGGCTTCAAATTTCCCAGATTCAATTCATTAGGACTGGTTTTTACACAAATAACTTACAATGAATCAGCATGTTTTCATAATCAGTTTGAAACATAAAGTATCCGTTTTTTTTTTTTTTTAAATTTTCCTTGTCTATTTTGTAAATGACCAATTGGACTCACTTGATAATCAGCTGGAAATGTTCCTCTTCCACCCCAATCTCTGGATCTGAGAGGCGAGATATGATATCTGGCATGTTGTACATGGAGTTACTCTGAAACAACGGATTTAACGTTTTAAAAAATTGAAAGTCTGCAAATTTGCCTGCTTCAATTATTTTAACATGTAAATAAATGCAAATCAGAACCTCATGAGTTTTCATGTAATATTCAGTACCAGTAATGAATATCATAAAATGCTTTTATCAGAACTTAAAAAGAAAGACTTAATGCTTGCACTCATTCAGTACTTACTTTCTTTGAGAGTTCATGGAAGAAGAGCTTCGCTAGACCAGCAATTCTCTCGTCTGAATCCACAATGCAGACAGCTAGCTCGCTGATTTGACCTTTCACCTTTACCATGTCGTTAAGGATAAGGTGAGTAAGTACCTGAAGTGTCGTCTTGCGAACCAGAGGGGATGTGTCACGCAACCTGGATGTACATCACAGCACAGTTTAGATCAATCATTGAATTCCAGGTCATAACTTGAGACATATACCCTTTTTTGATCATCATCAGTTTTAATATATTTCACAAAACTAAAATACTGTAATAGAAATTAATATAGCTTAGAGATTGAATTAAAAGCAGTCTTAAAGAAAAGGAACTTACAGTTTAACTTATTCCTCTTAATGCTCTGCTGGGAATTAAACCATATAGCTCTTTACAATTATGTAAACACCTAGACTCAAGCCACTCTGGCAACTGCCTACACTTTAAATGTAATCTTTCGGCATTGTATCAAGACTAAAAAATAGTAAAACACACAGTGGTCTTGACGTCTCTATTGTTTCCAAGATTAAAGATTCAGATCTGATAACAATTACAAATCCTAGTCTTTCACATTCTTCAACGAAACACAGAAAGTTGAAAACATAGTGCACACAGTGCTCGAAACACATATTTAGTGGCTGAATTAATAAAAACCAAACTGGTCCAGAGAAAAACGTCTGCACAATAATGATGCTTCTAAAATTTCCAAGCAAGCAAATGATATTGCAACAAAATGGATGAAACATAAAAATCTTTAGATTCTATTTTATGTCATTGACTCATTACCAGTAAATTTTAAAGACTATTATTAAAATACAGTTCACATTTTTGAAAAAGCTGAGTGATCAAAACAACTTAATTGGTTAAGTTTTGAAATGTAATTCATTTAATCAACTGAAATAGTTTCGAAATTTCCCACAATCTGTCTAACTATTAAACCAGTCAGAGTTTAATCCATGCGGTCATGCACCATGGGATGGATTATTAAATGATTAACACACAAACCAAAACAAGATGGTCATACACAGATCAATAAGCCGTGGTCAACCAGGTCAGGACATTCACTCCGCCAAAACCTTTGGAGTCCACTCAGCTCTCAAGACAGATGTTACTTCTACACCCACTTAGCCCTCCATCCAAACTTACATTGTGTACTTCAGTCTACACTCCTCAACCACATACCTGGCGTACAAATGAGCTGTCCAAGGTTCCACCAGGTTCGGGAAACGGACTGTCAGGTCTCCTAAAGCAATGATCAGATTTGACCTGATCACGGGCGACTGCGCCTTCTCCAGAAGAGTGAACAGCAGCTGCAGCTGAGACTCACAGAATGTCGAACTGATGAGGAAGGGTGAAAAGCATGAGGGAGGTTTGAAGAAATAATCTTTACTAACCTATTTATTAGCACATCAGATATATATGTCTTTAACAGTAAGGAGACTAACTACTTGCTATTCATCAGTTGCTATAAATTCAATAATTTGAGAAAAACTTTATTATTTAAGTTGATAAGAAAGACAGATTTTAAATAGTCTTAATATTTATTTGAAAAAAAAAAATTACTCTTCTGAAAGTTATTTCCAAAATATTGAAATGCAGATAATGGTAAATATCAATAAAGCAAATTCACCTTAACTCCCATGAAAGACTTGATACTAGAGATGCTATGGCTATCATAAACATTTGAAATTTTTTATTTTGGGAGATGAATAATGATTGAGAGGATGGCAACTGCTTACTGTCAGATTATAAAGCTTCAAACTCAAATCTGATGAATCTCAAACCAAAAATACAGACTTGATAAACTTGCGCACATTTTTCTACATTACACTACCATAATAAGATCTCCCTAATGTTACATATTCTAGTGTTACAGCCAATAATGAACTTTTTTTTCCTCATGTTTCTGTTTCTCAATGTATTGCAGCCAGCTTTTCAGGACAAAAAAAAATTTGGGGCCAATGAATAACCTTGCAAAAATGTGTTTTCTACTTTTTAAACGAGTGAGACTTAAATAAAATCTTAGTTCTCAGCAGCATCTAAAGCAAGTTTAATGTTGTGTTAATTGATACATATCTGAGCAAATCATCTAAAGCTTAAAACTGAAGGAATTAAACACCTACCATGCTAGTGTAATTCTCTTTTACTAGTCTCAAGAGTACAAAAATGCAGTCTTACAAACTATGGGATGTTTTACATATTCAGAGCAGATAGGAAAAATTTACAAAATTTAGGATACAACATTTTAAAGTACTTTCACCAACAGTTTGAGGTCTGCTACTGAAGAAGTTATGCAGAAAAGTTTGGTTTTTAGTGTAAAAAAAATGTAAGAAGTTAACAGACATAAAGCTCACCTGACAATCATAAATTTAGCCAATGCCATTGAGGCAGCTGTCTGGAGCTCTGGGTCAGAGAACTTGGAACTGTTGCTACAGACAGCAATCAGAAGAGGGCAGAACCCACCCAGAAGTCCTTCACCTGTAAACAAGAGGTTTCGATTGCAATCTAAGAATCAGTAAAAAATATCTTAACGCTTAAAAGTTTATTATTTAAAAAAAAAACAAACTTTAATTGCTGAATGTCTCAAAATCATGTTTGAATACATGAAAATAAATCAATACAGATATATATCACATAAATTTATGGACATGACTTGCAGCAATTTTTTTCTTTTAGATTTCCAGTATTAATTTTAGAATGCAATAGAAGCTAAGTTACTGTCCCAACTGCTACTATTTATCTGAGCACTGGTCGTAACATAAAGTCTTATCAAAAGTCCAAGGATATTGAACACAAATGAAAAGATGATTGCAATATTTATTAATACTTATACAGCTCAAACTACATTTTCTTCTAAGAAGGGAATTGCCAATCTCTTATGAGAGACTCTGTTCACTAGGCCTCAAGACTGAAATCTTCTATTGATTAGATTCAGGATATCAATACCAATGTAATATGCATGAAGGTTGCTGTAATTGTAAAATGTATCGAAGCTAAAAGTCTATTTAACATCCTTATAGATACTGTAATTGCATTGTTAGTGAAATAATTATAATGATTAAAAAAATTAACCAAATTCTGCTGGATGTCTGTCTCAGTATATCATTATTACACACAAAGACATGTGAGAGTCCTCAATATACAGTGTTACACTGAAAGAAATGAATGAGTAAGTTCACCATTGAGAATCTCCATCTCACAAATTTTTTTCACAAACTCGGCCTCAGCATCGTCTGCTGCCACTCCGGCCAGAGCCATATCTTCCTCCATCTCTGCCTCCGTTCGATTTCCCTGGTGGTGGAAAATTTTGGCTTTGTTCAAATTATATAGGGAATTTATCTTATTGTTTTTCTGACTCATACTGTTGTCTTGAATCCCTTGCAATCACTCTTTCCCATATCTCTCTATCTCTATGATTTTATTTTTTTTTGTAGATGCTTTTGCAGGGCTGAGAATGATCAGACAAGAAAAAGTCTGAAAATACCAGCGAACGAGCCTAAGGCTTGTAACTGAGCCCCCAAGGCGCTAGATTGACCTAGGGGGGTCCGGGGGCATGCCCCCCCGGAAAATTTTGAAAAATTGCGTTAAAATTAAGCCATTTAGGCCCCTCTGGCACTGAACTTCCCTTAATTATTGTGTTTCGCTCTGTCCACGTGAGCCGTCAAAGCCGTAAGTCCACGACTTGCGTAACTCAACTCCTTGTCACACACACTACACCACGATACTCCTTTTTTCCTTAACTTTCTAATAAACTCCCCCAGACGCCGATCATTAGCGGTTTTGTCACACCATTCCCATCGCCATGGGTTCACAATATCGCCGTCATCGCAAGCTTCTCCTCTACTAACAATGTCTTGACGCCTCGCTATTGTGATGTTCAAGCGCAAACGGTTGTGGAAAGACTGAGAAAAGTTGCGCCAAGCTTTGGCAAAAACAAAGAGAAATTCGGCCAATATCGATCGATATTTTCAAAACCGATTAAGAAAGTAATAACAACAACAATAGATTATCATTAAATGGTATCGATGTTAATCTCGATAATTCCACTTGATCAATACCACCGAACTCTTCTGTGTTGGTTGGTTTATGTTTCCGGAAACCAGCCTCGAAATCGAAAAGAAGGCTTCGGAATCTTTGTTAGGCGGATGGAAATGACAAGTTGGGCGGAAATCCGCCTTTAGACGGAGAATTCTCAGCCCTGTTTTGAAAACAAAACAAAACACGTTTTCCTGAGAAACTTAATTGACCATAGTGTCTTTCAAGCAAAACATAGTTTTCACTTAAACAACCCTAGAACCCTAGAAAATTAAGAGCAGCACAAGGGTGATTACCACAACTGACCAATTGATGAGTTTAAAATATCAATTTCAATTGATTGCCCTGCTTATGCAAATAAACAAATTAATAGTATTTGTAAAAGAAACCGACATTTCACATCTCTATATGGGAAATCAATTTATTCTGTACTTTCCATATCTGTGTAAAGTTCCTTCAAACACTTATCAAAAGGCTAGGAATACCTGCAAAAAGTGCCCAAACCAGCACTGCCTTGAGAGAATTCATGTCTAAAAGGAAATAGGCACACAACTTCATAATTACTGGACAAAGTGAAATGTTCATATGTTAAATTGATAATAGTTTTGTTATTTCTTTTTTTTTGTCCCGTAATTATAAAGTTGTGCGCCTATTTCCTTTTGGACCTTCTTCGCACAATACACATATTTTAAAATGGAATAAGACATCTTTTTCCAAACTTTTGGGAAAGCTTCATATATTCTAACCAGAAATTGATTTATATTATGTCTAAAATTTCATATAGAATATTGCACCTTGTGAATTTATAAAAAAAAATAGGAGATATGTATTGTCAGGATTAAACCTTACCTCTGCTCCACCCTTGCTCTTCCTGCGGCTGGAATTACCATCAGCTCCACCAGCTTTTCTCTTCTCCCCTGCCAAGGTGTGCCTGCGCTTCATCTCTGAGAGGACATCCTCCTCCATAAACACAGTCTGTCTGAACGCAACCTGGCCAGCGATGCTGAGGACTCGGGCCAAGATGAAAGACAAACTGCTAGACTTGTCATCTGCCCCTGCAGAATCTATGAAGAGACATAGGTTTGTAAAAATACATGTCTGATCTACAAGGGAGAAAAAAAAATGCATGGAAATAATTAACAAAATTTCTGAGATAAATTGAAATAAAAAGATTTAGCTAGCACACAGGAGAAGGACATTAGATGAGCATATATACGCACTGAGTGTGGCATTCACCTTCAACGTAACCAAAAAAGCAGGAGTGATGCTTTAACCTTCAGCCTACCATGACATGGCCTTATTGAAACTGGGGGTAACATCTCTCTTGAGAACAATTCTTGTGAATGGTAATCCAGATTCCTTAGACAATGACATTGCCAAAGAGTGAGAGAAAGAAAATGAAAAAAAAAAGAAAGTGTTCACTTCCTGCTTAATGAGAGATTGTGTAATTGAAGAAGAGACAGGGTAAGAATGGATCAGTTGAAAAAGGTCAAGAGATGTTGATGTGACAGTCAGCATCCAGAGAGAAGGAAAAAGCTAAACAGATCTTACCTCTTGCCTCTTGTGAATTTGTATCGCACACATCGACCAGGGCTTGCACCAGCTCACGCAGTAGAGGTGAACATACTTCATCTGGAGACTCCGATAAGCTGAAGATAACAGTCACTGCTAGATCCGCTAGGGGAATCCACAGTTGATTGTCGCTGTCACAGAGCCCTGGGTAATCAAGGCATGGTGAAAAAATTTTTTTGAGACTTTATCCTTCATGAATACTATAATGATAATATATGATGAAGAAACGTAAAATTCAATTTCAAAAGCTTATCTTGGATAGTAAATAAATAAGGATAATTAAACTCAAATCCAGTTTTTAATATACTTGAAAACCCAAATGCCACATTATTTTCACATTTAAAGTTGATTTTGTTTTCCATAAAATTTTTAAAGATTTTAAATGCCAATGATTTCCATGTGAAAGACAAATTTTAATGGTTAAAAATTGTAAAATTATGTAACATCTTGAGCTTTAGGTGACCATATATTAAAGGAACAAATAGATTTGATATTTAAACAAAAATGTATCTTTACTGGACAATGATTGCAAACATCCCTTTAAGCATGAACTAAGAAACATCTATTTCACCTCCAAAAAGACTTGGTGTAAGAATAATTAGGTTAAAAAAAAACAACAAACATTTAAACAAAGTTTAAGAAGTAAGATTTTGAGATATCTGAAAAGTAGATATGATGATGGGTTTTAAATGATATAATGACATACCTTTGATTAGAACTGCTTTAAGCCTCTTGAAAAGATCATGCTCTGCCGGGAGACGAAAAGGCTCTGATGATTGTTTGGCCTTTTCCTAGTCGAAGATAAAAAAAAGTTATCATTTTTTTTAAAACAATCCCAGCAATAAGTTTTGCATTTTCGCATGCCATGATACACGTTTCTGATTATTTGCTAAACAGTATTGTGAAAAATAAAAAAATCAATATCATCATCTATTTTCAATTGGCTTTCTTATTGCAATAATGAACCTTGAGACCAATTTACACCGAATCACAGAAAAAATTTGGCATACAGAATATTTCAGTATTAAATGATCCAAAATGACACTATCATTTAAAAACGTTGCAATGCAATGCAGTCAAAACAAAATAATACACTTGAGAGAAGCAAGATGTATTTTTCCAAATGATTTTTTTTAAAACAATTAATACTAATATTTCATCATTATTATTTTTAAAGATAAAAACCCCCCCGAATAAACAAATTTTCAAGAAATGTGAAAATGATCTCTCTATTTGTCTGTTTAAGAATAATTTGAAAATATACAATTAGTAGCTCAATAAAAAATGTGAGTTACTGCTTTCTATGAACCAAATTACTACTAATGCTAAGTTTCTAAAACATATAATAAGGAGATCATTCAACTTTGTCAAACCTGTAATTCATAGACACAAGCATGGTTCACTACGAAACAACATATTGGATTAAATAACCGAAACCAGGGGAGCAGAACTACCTCATTCATTGACATTATAAAAGCACTTAATATCCCCAATACATCACGAAACCGGAGAAAACTGGACAAAATTAGAATCATCATTTTATTTATCTAATTTTTTTTTGCAAAGCAAGATTTTGCCATAATTTCTTGTTTTGATGTCACGGGCTGAAAAAATATGCAAAGTAGTCTGTCAGAAAGGATTTGCTAGGGCCAATATCTTATATCTAAAATATATGTGTCAAGTTGAATGGTAAATTGCATTCAGTCTCTTTACAGTGCCTTTACCTTGGGGGCTATAGTGAGTTTCAGCAAAGCCTGGCATGTCCCTTGGGCCAACAGGTAGTCCGTCTCTGCCCTCGGCCCCAGCCCCTCTTGCACCAATACTTCCAGGTTGCTCTTCACAATGTTTGGCTCTGCCCTGAAGAGGTGTTGAAAGAGTATTGAGGACAAATGTCTTTAACACAAAAGACAGGACAGAAAAAAATGGGAAAAAAACAGAATTTTTTCATTAATTTCCGACTATAGATGACAGTTAATATTTCCAGTTGCAAAAGACATACTCAATGATTATTTACAAAAAAAACCCCAACAGAATAAGGTGTCAAAACAAAGCAAGTCAAATCATTTGGTAAAAGCCAGATTAAAAAAATTTTAAAGCAAAGCCCAGACATCGTGTATACATGCTGCAAAAAGCATCAACTTTGAAGAAGACTGGCATATTATCAGTACCATCTTTAGACTGCACAAAGGATTCTTCTAACTCATAAAACGATCAATGCAATCCAATCTGTGTTACTCCTGTTTGCGACCTCATCCCGTTCAACACCAATGACTCACTTAGCACACATGGAGAGGAGCATGACAGCAGCCCGAGCATCCTGATCAGTCACTGTGCTGGACTTGAGAGTGAATGTTTCCCACAGAGCTTGAATCACTGGCATACTGATGTCTCCACTTTTAACAAACTCACACACCTGAAAAGACAGCACATCAGGATTTAAACTATTACCGCTTAGACTAAGGTAGAATCTATGCATATTTTCTTTGTGGTAAAACAAAATATAAGAAAAATGAAATGGACTCTGTGAATTTTTGATCAGCCAGAACGAAAAATTACAATATTTATTTTTCAACCTATGTGGATAAGAGGTAAGACCATGTATTTAAAAATAGATGCACAAAGATTTATACCTGTACTTGATTACCTTGAGGAATGTGCAATATAACTTAGCTACTGCATGTTTTTGATCATTCATAAGTAACTGAATGAACTTTGTGCTACAGTAGAAAAATTTGACATATGCAGCAAAAGAAAAGAGGCTTGAATCCTGTGCTATTTAATATATATATACATGAACCAATGCCTTGATAGGAGTAGCAGAGCATGATCTTATGTCCCTCTATCCTAAATTTATGACGACCACTTTATAAATTAGGTATATATTCACACAACTGTAAATTTTTTACAAAAAGTTAATTCAAATTTCTATTAAAAGAAGAAAAGATGTAAACGCTGTTGGCAACATACAAACAAAATTTTGTAAATAACAATTATACTTTTCAAAAAGACCAACTCACCAATGTTTCCAGAGAGGAAAGATCTCCAAAAGTGCATCCAATCAAAAGAGCTGATAGATTTTTTACTATGCCTGCCGCTAGAGCCCTAGCAGAACATAGACAGAAAAAAGAATGCTGATCAATTTGATAAGGACTAGTATGCAAAATCTGAGACAATCTATCAAAATGCTAGGCTCTGAGCAGGTTTTTAGCAAGTTCAAAGCTGATATTTTACAAGTATAGCAACAACAACAAAAAATCTTCCATTCTCGTCTTGCACCCATATTGCATCAGCAAACAAAATGATTCTAACCTGGGGAAAAGGGTCTGATATAAAAGCATTGACTTGTACGAGGCACATTCAAAAATACTGACAGACAGAATCACACACATTTATCCCCTTCCCAATATTTCAGCAAAGATCCATAAGTCCTTTGTGAGACATGCAAAACTTCATAGTTATAGTTGCATTCTTAAATCAAATATCTAAAACTACCATATTCAAACCAAAAACAAAGCTGTAAATGTCTCACCTATATCTGGGCTAGTAAATGGTAGTAATTACATGAAACCATTGCAACTATCAGCAACGCATAAATATTTGATGCATATTTGTATAAACAATTATAACTGCTGATGAGTGCCTTCTTCGTATTAATACTAATCCGTGGACATCTAATTCTAATATTTAATCACAATAAATCTATTGAGCCTAGCCTATAATACAACTTTGAAAGCATTTTTTTTGAAAATAAGAAATGTAAAGAAACAAGTCAAACTTAAGTAAAAACATAAAAAAATGTACTTGTACCAATTTGATTTAAGTGTTTTGTTTATGAGTTTAAGAAGTTGTAAGATTGTTTCTATTTCCCGTAAGATCAAATTATTCTTCAAGTCTGGATGTTCTTGGACCTCATGTTGTTCATAATACTAAAAACCAAAATGCTTATTAAATGTGATTGATTTATACTTCCACAAATACGTATGAGTATTTCCCATATTGGAATCATTTCAACTGCTTACAAACTATTTTCGTCTAGAGTTGTGCACTAACCGAGAGTTCTTCCCTTGTGGCTGCAGGTAAAGCTGTCTGTACGCTCCTGTCACAGCCTCCCTCACTGTCTGCTCCTGCGACCACACCAGTACCATCATCTTGCGCACTCCTACAGAGGCGGCCACCACACCAAACTCTGTGGCTGTGACCAGGAAGTTCACTGCCTCCAGAATGTCTGTAGTGTTCTTCGACCCCAGCAGCTGACAAATGATAGGGATACATTCCTGGACTTGCACAGCAAATGTTAAGGAGTTCTGGAGGAAGAAAAGGGAAACAAACGCAGCAAATGTTAATGAGTTCTGGAGGAAGAAAAGGGAAACAAGCACAGCAAATGTTAATGAGTTCTGGAGAAAGAAAAGTGAAACAAGCACAGCAAATGTTAATGAGTTCTGGAGGAAGAAAAGGGAAACAAGCACAGCAAATGTTAATGAGTTCTGGAGGAAGAAAAGGGAAACAAGCACAGCAAATGTTAAGGAGTTCTGGAGTAAGAAAAGGGAAACAAACGCAGCAAATGTTACTGAGTTCTGGAGGAAGAAAAGGGAAACAAGCACAGCAAATGTTAATGAGTTCTGGAGGAAGAAAAGGGAAACAAGCACAGCAAATGTTAATGAGTTCTGGAGGAAGAAAAGGGAAACAAGCACAGCAAATGTTAATGAGTTCTGGAGGAAGAAAAGGGAAACAAGCACAGCAAATGTTAAGGAGTTCTGGAGTAAGAAAAGGGAAACAAACGCAGCAAATGTTACTGAGTTTTGGAGGAAGAAAAGGGAAACAAGCACAGCGAATGTTAATGAGTTCTGGAGTAAGAAAAGGGAAACAAACGCAGCAAACGTTAATGAGTTCTGGAGGAAGAAAAGGGAAACAAGCACAGTGAATGTTAATGAGTTCTGGAGGAAGAAAAGGGAAACAAGCACAGTGAATGTTAATGAGTTCTGGAGGAAGAAAAGGGAAACAGCACAGCGAATGTTAATGAGTTCTGGAGGAAGAAAAGGGAAACAAACGCAGCAAATGTTAATGAGTTCTGGAGGAAGAAAAGGGAAACAAGCACAGCAAATGTTAATGAATTCTGGAGGAAGAAAAGGGAAACAAGCACAGCAAATGTAATGACTTCTGGAGGAAGAAAAGGGAAACAAGCACAGCAAATGTTAATGAGTTCTGGAGGAAGAAAAGGGAAACAAGCACAGCAAATGTAATGACTTCTGGAGGAAGAAAAACGAAACAAGCACAGCAAATGTTAATGAGTTCTGGAGGAAGAAGAGCGAAACAAGCACAGCAAATGTTATTGAGTTCTGGAGGAAGAAAATTGAAACAAAACAAAATTCAGTCTCCAGCAATGGGTAGGATTATGCTTGGTGAAGAAAATAAGGATTCTTTGAAAAAAAAAAAAGGAAAATTCTCAGAAGAAAAGTTAAAAAAAAAAGGCTGCATGATCTTTTAATTCCTTAAAATCATGCATAATACATACTGAAGGAAAATTCTTTTTCTAGGACCTCTATTATCAGTGTTTTGGTAAATTGTGTAAAGAATTTGCTAGCATGCACACTGGTTTCCACACATTTAGTATATGGGTATCTCAAAAATGAAAATTTCAATTTTAAAAAATTCAACACTGTAAAAATAAGCACTCTTACTATGTGTAGTTTCTATGACATCTGACTACCATGGGGACACAAAAGGTTTTTGTTCATTTTTTTTTAATTCAAATCTAAATTTAATAATAAATTTTACATCTAATACAGGATATTATAAAGTTAAAGTTTTTTTTTCCAAACAGAAAGTATGGTTGAATGACATTATATAATTCCTTTTCATTACAGCTGTACAAACATTGATATACTGGAATAATGTCAGTTGAATGACATTATATGATTCCTTTTCATTGCATCTCTACAAACATTGATATACTAGACTAATGTTTGTTGAATGTCATTATATCATTTCTTTTCATTACAGCTGTACAAACCTTGAGATACTGGACCAATGTCAGTTAAATGACACTTTATCATTCATTTTCATTACAATCGTACATACCTTGAGATACTGGACTAAAGTCTGTTGCTTGGCAACCTCAGTGCTGAGCTCACTGCTTGGTACAGATTCAGACACGTCTGCGTCATTGGTAACGACAGGCTGCTTTACACCTGGAAAGAATTTTTCGATTTAATGGCAAGATTTTTTTTACACAGTATCCAGGCAATTTGGTTTCATTCTCACCTCTTTCTTTATCTGATAGAAACATACAGACAATTAAAAGCTGTTTTTAGAGTAAATCAAATTTTGATTTATTGTAAGTCTTAAGACCTAGATGAAGTTTCTAAACACTAAACTGAACACCAATAAACAGGTTTCCCAGCGAAAAGCATGACATTTCTCAAAGCGTCAGTAAAATTGTTATCTTCATCACGGTTATTAATTTCTCACCATAGATTATCAAAAAGCATGACATTTCTCAAAGCTTCAGTAAAATTGTTATCTTCATCACTTATATTAATTTCTCATCATAGATTAGCAAGCCATGGTTGCAATCAACTAAATTAATTAAACAGTCTCTCTACAGTCATTGCCTGATTGTCATCATTTAAACAAATTTACCTATGAAAAAAAAAACGTTTTCAAAGATAATGCTATCCTCCCCTTCCTTGTTTTCTTTTCTACTATGCCGAACAACTCCCGCGGGTCATCCCAGAATAGTTCTGCAGACCTCACCGGATCAATATTGCTGTAAAATAGTTTTCCAACATCAGATGGGGTGAATTAGAATGAAATCTCAGCCAATACAAATCAATTATTAAGAATTCATTCTGACAAAAATGCAGCCATAGAAAAATAAAGTGACTATACTTCAGCTATTAGTGCCTACACCGTTATCTTTGCTATGATAATGAAATAGTCAAAATTAAAGATACACTACAAGTATTTACATACAGAAAAACACTTCTTTAATGGCAGCACCAAGATTGGGTAAGTGACACCCACTGTCATCAGCTTTCTCCTCATCCTCAGTATCATCCATGTCTTTCTGTTCCACCCTGACAACATCATCACGAAACATTAATAGTCAGGAAGGACTAGTAACAGACTTTGTGAGCACAAATATGTTAAACATAAATATTATATATATATATATATAAAAAAAAAAGAAAATTGCGGATTAAAAAAAAATGATCTTGTTAATTTCAATTTTAAATTTAATGCTATGACTTATCAGGAACTGTTGAATAATTATGGGTCAACAAAAGTCTGTTTATGCTGTATACAAGTAGAGGTGCCGACTGACTATGAAAAAAAATTCCTGTACTTTCCCCCCAAATGTCGACAAGAGAGACTAAGTGATCCAAAAACCTAACTGTTCTCAAAATTGTACAAAGAACCAAAGAAAACAAAAGGTAATAACAGGTATCAATGAATAAAAATAGACACAAAGAGGTAAACATTATAAGAAGAACAATATATGTTCTGTTTCATTGAAGCGTTTTAACCATTAATTACTAATCCTTACCATATCTACTTGTATTTAAATTATAAAGGTGGGGAAATAACTGATAAACTGGCCAGTTATTTGAAGAAAAAAAAAAAACCCAATATATGACGGATTCTTTATTGAAATAGGGTAAACATAAAGGGAGGAAAATGGTTTAAATAATGACCCTAAACTTTATAAAAAAAAATCCAAATCCTTCTTGTGGAACTAGGTCCAGCCTTCAAATAAGACAGTTGATTTCTTTGTTTTAAATGATCAATCCAACTATCAAGTTCTTCGTCTCTTTTGCTCGTGACAATATCTAGGTATATAGACCCATTTCACCAAATTTTACACATTTTTCCCATCAATATTGAATTTTCCTTCAGTGATAGAGGTCCCTATATGATTTAGATGACTTTTTTTTCAGTGATAGAGGTTCCTATATGATTTAGATGACTTAGAGACAGGAAGGCCTCTTCAAAAAATTCTTAAAGAACCACATTCTGAAGCAGAAAGTAGCAAGCTAGAAACGAACTAGAACATTTCGGAAAGTATGAGAACTCTTTTGCATATAAACAATGCTCAGAATACAAACATAATTTTATGGCTAAGAAGAGCATATTGAGTCTTGGATTGATGCGTGTTTTTATAAGATAAATTCCGGACTTTTTGGCTAGGGTCATCCTGAACTCAGACAAAATCCGAACTTCTTAAAAATCCTGATTTTCGGATTTATCTGCAAATTTGGCATCCCTGTACAAGTCGAACCCATGATCATAGAACACACCAAAATGTGGATATATTTGGTTCTCTTAGCTCTAGGATCAGTATGTCTGCAGTTTGAAACCTTGGTCACCCAAGAGCCATGTTGAAACCTTAAAGGTTCTTTTATCACATTTCCATCATTCAGTGCAAAATGATTAGCGAGCTATAGTCAATAAAATATCTGGTCAGTCCATTAGAAATGCTCTGATTCTGGTAGCTGCTTTTCTGTGAAATTGAAAAAACATCCTAATTGAAGGTTAGAAGGCCTTTGTGAACCATTCTTCGCACTACAATGTATTAATGGTGTAATTACATAAACTGTTGACAATAGGGATATGCCTTTGCATATGGGTCATCAAAATTTCTGGGCATTGAGATATCTAACTCCCAACAATATCTATTTTTTTTCAATCTAATTGTTCTCTAATGATTCACATTCATGATGACAAAAAATTCTTATATTCCAAATATATTTGTGTATATTTTGAATACAAGAATTTTAAAACTGTTAAATGCTATAAAATGTTGCTAACCTGAGTGCCTGTAATGGAGGACAGTCTGGGTAGCATTCTGCAGCTGCAGCTGTCAACATTAGAGCATCTCGGAACTTTTGAGTTTCCACAAGCTCAACAATCTTCTCAAGAACTCTGGGAATCATTTCACAAACCATTGTGTGATAAAATTGTTATAAATCACAAATCTGGCTGATGAATTATTTGCTACAAATCAAACGCAATCTTAAACACATTAGCTGTGTCTGGCATACATCATGTCTGACTATGCCTCTGTCTGAAACAACATTGTGATAAAATCTGTCACTGTACCAGTCTTATCAAAGTAGATGTAATTACTGCAGTTTAAAGTTATGAAGTGTTATATTAATGTATGTCTTTTTGATGCTTGACTTGTCCAATTCATGCATGATTTTAAACCGCACAAAACCCTGTATCATTACTCTGCAAGCTACATGTTCAATCAGAGTAACTCTTTCTCTGCTATTGGCTTAACCATAACTTGGATACTGTGACATAGAAAACATTGAGCATGATAGGAACACATATTTGTGATTCAAGAGCAGTAAAAATTGTTCGTCTAAATTTTGGATGACTGTGAACAAAAAAAAAAAGAGTACGAAAAATTCACTTGCAAAGGAGACAGACTTACTGCTGAGATGGATCTTCATCTCCAATCAATGCAGAAGTGTCCATTTCTTTACCAGACCATTTGTCCAAAGCCTCAGCCACATCTGCCTTAAGAGCTTCCCATTCCTGGTTAATTTTCTCCTCTTCAGGCCTCGTTGCCACAGGAGTCTGGGGCAGAGGCGCCATTTCCTCTAAAGTGGTCTTTTCCTTTTCGTAATTTGTGCGGAGGTCTTCCACTGAGAGCTGGAGTGATATTGTCTCAGATTAAGTTTGGGTGTCAGCATTTAGATAGCCATTTTGAGACTTATTTTTATAAAAGCAGTTTGTGGATATCTTTGCAAAAATAAAAGAAAACGTCTAAGGTTAACTTGAAACAGTAATTTTTGCAGGAATGCGTATTTTTTATTTCTTTTCTGCTAAATTAAGAATTACCATGAACAAATATATATACACACACAAGCACAAAACAAATGTTTGCCTAAAGTATTATATCATCTAATTTCCTTACCCTGGCTGCAAAAGGGTTGCTCTTAAGTAGTGCAGTGACAAGTTGTAAGGCATTCTTCCTCACAATACTTGATTTATCGCTCAGTCTTCCCACCACAAGAGACATCACAATCTCTTGCCTCAACAGCGGCAAGCACTAGATAAGAAATTAAAGGAAGTTAACATTTTTTTGCTTTTCATACATTAGAGATCCGTCTCTGAATTTACATTTCAGAGAAGCCATTTTTCTGGACTAAGGGAAGTAGAATCTTAAAAAACAACAAGTAAATTAACAAAAGACCATATCCACAAGCAAGGAGAATAACCATCTTCATACCATCATTAACTTTTTTTTTAATGCAAAGATCTATGTATTTGATGGCCCACAGATTTATAAATAAGCCATATTGCGGAATAAAATTGACAAATCTTTCCTGTGACAATGTTTTAGATCTGTCCATTTTTAATGTAAACAAAGGCATTTTGATCATGAATATGGTTCTTAAAGGTTGTACAAAAGATAAAGGAGAAATATACCATATCTGTGAATGAAAATGAGGTAAATTTTGACAAACCTTTTCATTGACAATGGTAAGCCAAATCTGCAGAACTTTACTGCGAACAAAGGCGTTTACATCATGGATGTGGTCCTGTTGAAAAGTAAAATAATGTCTTTATATGGACAGAGCAGCTGCAGATACAAGTGGAATGGAGGAAAACAAAAATTTTGTAAAAAAGCAGGGCACAACTTAGGCTTTTCAGCTTTGAACAGTGCAATAGTTCAGACTATGCATGAAAATATTGAACTTTTTTTTAAACAAGTCAATACAACTGGAACTTCTTAACAGATTCTCTTCACATCATTGACAGGAAATAAAAATTTCCTTCACAAATAGATTGAAACCAAACCTCAAGCTTCTCAAAGAAGCCATCTCTTGTAGCACGGAGCTTGTCATCTAGCTCTTCTCTACAGATGTATTTGATCAGAATCTCCCCCATCATACCAAGAATACCGTTTCGAAGAGGATAAGACTGTTGACCATTGGAAACAATGATTGCATTTAAAATAAAACTAAGGTTAAAGATTATTTAAATCTAAAGAAGATATAGTTGTAATTTCAGCCTGACCATAGTGCAACTTGACATTTCAATTTCTATTCAATCAATTAGAGAAATAAAATTAAAAATTGAATAGCATCAAGAAAATATGTGACTTGAAATCCAAGTTATGATTCCTAAACTAATTCAATTGACAAACTCAGATGTCACAAAACCGATGAAAAAAACTATTTTTAATGTACAAAATTAAAAATTTAAAGTCTCCTATAAGTCCTAGTATCCAAATCAAAGACTGTTAGGATGCAGCAGCAGAAACAGAAAAAAAAATGAGCGGACAACAACAGATGTCTGCCTTAAGAGTATAGCAGGGTGTGAGTAATGATTTTCACCTCTCCCTCCAGATGTCCGACGATAAGTGACATTGTCGGCATCACCACCTTAGGAAGCTTCTCAGCAATCTCTATCAAGAATCCAGCATACGCCTTGCCGACAGCTGCATCTCTGGCTGCTTCTTTAGCGTCCACATTACCGATTTCCCTAAGATAACATTTTATGTTCTGCCATCAGTATTTACAAAAAAATTTTTTTTTTTTTTTTAAATGAATCCATAACCATTTTTAAGGTTTCCTCTGAAGTCTGAATTTCAATTTGTTTGCCAGTTAGCAACCTTAAAGAATGTTTGATTCGAATTCTTTTTTTTTTGCATCTTTACAGTGCTGTTACTCCAGGCAAGTTGAATTGATTTATCCTGAATCAACAGTTTAGATTTCTTTTTCTTTTTTAAACATAAAACCAGAGATATAAAACAAAATTAGAATACACAAAATTTCACATATTTCAAAAGAATTGATGATAAAAAATTCATTTGTGAAATCCAAATCATTTCGTAACTCTCACTTATAGCAACTCTGAAACATTCAATTTAGATCTGAATTAAAAAATCCACCAATCTACAAAAACATCAATAATTTAGGAGCAAACTAAAAGCTCTTCTATAGAGCAAAAAAATAATGATTAAAAAAAAAACCCCAAAGAACTGAATAAAACGATGAACAAGAGGCCATATTACCGAATAAGATCTGTAAGCAAAGATTTGCATCCATACTCCGACACAATAATTTCTACAATTTGAACCAGTGGTGATGTGAGAAATTCAAAATGCTTTAAAAGTTGGTCCAATTTGAGGCTAGCACCTGGAGTTGATAAAACATGAAAACAAAAACATTTTAGAAATCAGAGAATACAAAATACAAGCTTGTCTTACAAAATGTCTTATTATCAAAACACACTGATAAATAATGAGATTTGAAATATTAAAAAAAAGTGAACTTTATGGACATAAACATTTAAAAATCAAGAGATTCTAGGTCAAATTTACAGCCTTCAACTTAACAACATCTCAATCTCTAGAGGCATCATTTTATAATATATTATTTAAGTCTTTAAATAATGCCTCTTAATAACAAAACAAATACAAAATGATTATTGTTTTGCAAAAAGTGTAAAATAATGTTGACTTGCTGTCATATTCTATAATCAAGTTTTCACATCAACTGAACCAACTTGATGTTGCACAATTCTAAAGACCGGAGGAAGTTAAGAGAAAATCGTTATGACAATATCAACCTCTGTGAGGAAGTCTCACAACTCACCGAGACCGTGGTTATAACGTTTGACCAGGTTGCCCAGAATGTGACCTATGGCTACCAGCGTGTCCTTGTTTTTACTGGTGGATGGGTTTTCCAAAAGTTTGTAACAGCATGCACTCACTAGACTGATAGAAGAAGTTGAATATTATGAGGTTTTAAGCAAACATGTATTTATTTTTTCCACATCTAGAAATACACAAAGTTAGATAATTTAAGAAGCACAGGCCAAAAACCAGAAAAATATAAAGCTCTTGGAAAAGTCCTATTCTACATCATTCACTCTTCAACTCTGCTGACCAAATTTAGGTGTGAGTGTTTTCCAAACATGATCTATTTATATAATTCAAATCAAGAACACATCCAAGTACAAAGAGAAACAGCAGTTGAATATCATTCTATATCTACTCATTAATGGACTTTTTGAGATAAGGCCCACTTATGCCATCTAAATTATTTTTTTTCCTTGGCTCCAGGTCTTCCTCTAATGTATTTAAATTTTTCATCAAATTTGTCCTTCATGTTTAAAATTTAATTTATACCCTTTTACTTTTAGCAGGTTTCATCTAATCAAATATACAGGTTTATATTTAATTTCATATAAATCTGTGTTAGTCAGAAATGAAACTTTTAGTTCTATGCATTACTATATTCAAGTCTTCAAAAAAAAATTCAATGCATCTTACTTCCACAAAATAATTGCCCTTTTATGCTTTTCAAGTCCTATAAAACACATCTTATTTTTGTATTCTGGTTTTCACACTAATCCCAATCTGCATCAGGTACTATGAGATAAGCCGTACATGAGGGAACATCAAGACCAAATTAGAGCCACCAATAAAACATTATGAAATCTCGCAATTAGTCGCTACTTCATTTTAAATGTTCATCGATTTCATTTTGTGTTAGGAAATTTAATTAAAAAAAAATGCAGTTCCCAATAAGAAAGCGGCTGACAATGTACAAACCTATGATTGAAACCGTCAAGAAATATTTTCTGACCATTCAAATAAAACAAAGTATTCAAGAATAAATACTTTGTAACAATTTGTGTAGCTTATTTTTTTTTCAAATGAAAGTTACCTTTCAATGAGCAAAAAAACAGAGAGCACACACACACACATATTTTTTATGCAAACCTGACAAACTCTTCCTCAGCTACTGGAGGGTCCCACAACTTGGTGAGAGACAGTTGTATGATGGAGAGTAACAGTTGGACTCCCTGGTGCCGCTCATAGTCCCAGTCCATATCCGTAGGAACAACAGGAGCTTTAGCTTTCTTGCCACGACCCTGAACCACAGGAAATTACATGATTTATGAGTTTATGTTTAGATGTCTTGAAATATCCTACATGCTTAGTATTAAGTTCATATTTTTTCTAGAAAGCTGGAAATAGTTGATGGCCCTCTCTTTTTTAACTCTAGGCAAATAACTGCAGTATGCTTACAGAACGCCATCCTTTAATCAGACTGACATGCTTGCCATAAATAAAGCTCTAGCTCTTTGCTAATCTACTTCAAACTGTGGAGATTAATATGTGAAAATGATAAATAACATAACTCTTTAACGTAAATCTAGAAAATTCGAATAAAAAATCATTACACAGATGTACTTAAATTGCCATTGTACAATTTTCATGGGGCATTTTAAAAGATAAAAAAAACAACTAATCGATTCAGCAATTAAAAGGAAAAAGAACACTCACTTTCCCAGTGGCAACAGCACCGGGTCTTGTGGCTTCTCCATCAAACAGTTCCAGGAACTGACAAAGGAGATATGTAGCCATCTTTGTAGCATTCAGAGTTATTAAACGGTCATCATGGGTTAAGTCGCACTGGTCTAAATCTGATGTCAAGCGAGTAAGAAACGTCTGACTTCCTAGAGAAAAAAATGTTTCAACACTTTATTTCTTTTGTGTTGAACATACATTAAATGTTTGGTTAACTCAACCCCACCTATATCGCCCGCAGTCCTCTATATTGCCATTATATTGTGAACCTACATTGCCCGTCCACTTTCACTTTCTGGATGTCTACTTTCGTTTCTCATTACTACTGTCAATCTCGTGTAAACCTCATTTTGAGTTAGAGGATACTTCAAACTTTTAATTGGTTATTTTAGTTTCATTTTCAGACTAGAATTAGATCTAATGACACCCTTCAAAATTGACCATTTTAGTCAGCGATTTCAAAGCCTACGCTGGATCTAAACTTTGAATTAGTATGGATGATCTCTTGAATTTTCTCAGGGATGATATGAAACTGTTTTTATTATGGTTGTCTGTACAATAAGGATGAAAATAATCTATAATGACTTGTACAGTGGCCAAGATCAGGAGTCAGATTATGATGTTGAGATGGTGGTGGAGTTTAGTGTTGATGGTGAAAAAACTGAAATGGTGGTCAAGTCAGTCAGTAGTAAAGAAGAAGTCTTAGAAATATGATTTTTGTCATAAAACCTGTTTTATTATAATTCAAGACCTCTAGCTTTTTATTCAGTTTATGTCATATATAAAAATAAAAACATGTATCTGTATTTTGTACGCAGTTTATCCCTTCTCTTAGAGTCAGGGCTTTACCTGAGATATAGTAATTTAGGTGAGATTGTTAATGATTGTTTTTATCATTTCCTCTCCTCCACATACATACATATATTTTTTAAGGCTTGCCTCTTTTTAACTAACACATACACAGACAGCCACAATCACATTACATAGTTTAAATTTAATTTTTTTCTGAGTTAGCTTAATGATTATATATATTGCACAGGAGTGCAGTTATTACAGAAAGCAAATAACAGGTAAATATGGAAAATGTTCAAAATGAATGATTAAGTATGATGATACCTTTCAGGAGCAAATGCCATGCTTCCTCTTTTAACGCAACATCCAAATCTTTTTGTATGCTGTTAGAAAAAAAAGAAATGAAATGTATGCAACATGAACAAGCAAAAAATTTAATTCACAAACAGGTGCACTTTCCAAATATTTTGTTATGAAAGCAAACACATTATATAACGTTTAGCAAGCAAAGTAAAATATACTACTGGTAGCAAAGCAAATACAATTTTGAATTAATGACTTCACCATGAAGTTTAAAAAACTGACAAAACCAGTCAGTAATTTCTTTGATACCACTTTAACCTCTGTTTCTGCAAAACTTAACCTATATTTGAAGAACACAGAGCTTTCATTTACCAGAGAGCAGTGAAGAGAGTGTCAAAATGCAGCACGATACATTGAGCATTTCCGCGGCACGCTGATTTGAGAGCTTGAAGAGCCGGGGCCATCTGCCGCAGGGTAAGTATCTCTTCAACACAGTAGTTGTCACACCCTGAATTTGACAGCAAGTCATCTCGGGAGGTTGGAATAGCAAAATTCATCACCATGGTAACAGCTTTATGATTAGAATAATCTGGAAAAGACAAAAAAAAATCATTTGACATCATGAATTAAAATTATCCCAGGAAAAAGGAAAGGTGACATAAAGTTGACTATTTCATATGTAATCACTTAGGCCTAAAATAATCAAGTAGAATACAAATTCAGTACAAAAATATTTTGAATAAATAAAATAGCTGCTGAATGAGATTTTTTGTTTCCATGGATCTGAATCCAGTCTTATTATAAGGATCAATAAGGAAATATTGGGGACTAGATTCTAGATCTAACTGTGACGGCTGAGAAAGATTTTGGATGCATAAGGAGCAGTTTTAAAACTTTGGTAAAATTGCATATATCATTTCGCGACAAAATCGAAACTTGTAGTTTAATGGGATTTTAGACCAACACAAAAAGGCTTACATCTTGAAAAGTATTTATTTGCGAAGAATAAAACCATATGCGTGTTCAGCATATCAAATTCATTGAGAAAAATACAATTTTAAAGCTCAGGATGAATTGGGCTGATATCTGCAATAATCCAAAACTTTTATGAGGAATTCATGAGCAATCGCTTCATGTATATTAAAGAGCTTGCTTTAAGTCTAATCATCAGATGCTTAGTTGGCTGAAGTGATTTACAATTTAAGCATCAATGTCGGAAATAGAACCATCTGGATTTGAATTCATTAAAATTTAAATAAAGTCTAAAGTGTAACTAAAAGCTTACGTGCCCTAAACTAGATCCAGATCTAGATCTAGATGTGATGACTTCGTTTGACCTGGCACTCTTAAAGTGATAGGAATTAAGAGCTGTAACAATTGCAATAATGAAACAACACGATAATGAGGGATAGTGGAGCCTAAAGATTCTACTATCACGATAGCTAGATCTAGCCTATATCTTAATCTCAGTCATACTCTTACTTAGATCTATATCTTTCTAGATCTAGATCTAGATCTACAACTTTTGGTTTAATCTAGATCATCTAGATAGATCTAGGTTTAATTATTAAAATAACCGTCAAAATAATTTCATGATTTGGAATCTAGATCTAAATTTCGGACTGGACCTTTAACGAGATTTTAAATGCTTTTATTTTTATTTCACCATGCAGTATTATAGGGTTCCTTGTTTGTGTTAGATACCGAAACTGTAATTGTTTTAACAGTTCAAAATAAGCGCTTCTGCTTCCGCTGTGTGAGCCCCAAACTTCCGGTTACTTGTGGTTCCAAACAGAAAGAAGAAAAGTACCCTGCATTGGGATACAGTTTCTTTGGTCCCAAAGATCAAAAGTTTTAATTATGTCATCTACATACAACTTGTGTTGAAACTCTCCTCTTCTAGAGCTGTTGCTAGAATAGACCTAAGCCTTGGTGATTTGATTTTTTTATTAACAGCATTAGACACTGCCAAGGAAGTGTAGCAAGAAAACAGTGGGTCAAAATTAAAAGGAGAAAAAGAGTTGACTTTGAGAAGTGATTGAATGACATGCCAAAATCTAGGTCCAGCAATAGGTCGGAAGATAGGGCAAAATATGTGAAGACAAATGAAAATGTAAATGGTATGGTCGGAGATCGCAACCACTGCCTTGCCTAGAAAAGACAAGGCATCATTAATGCACAGCCACCTTCATGCTTAAAGATCGTATTTTTGACAGGACAACTTTCATGTGGACTGAGAAGTTATTTCGTTGCGAGCGACGTGGTCCATATTATAGTAAACACACACCACACACACAAAAGAGGGAAAGAGATACTGGGAGATAGATCGATAGATAAATAGAGAGAGAGAGAGAGAGAGAGAGAGAGAGAGAGAGATGATTGTCCAGTCTATAGCTTGTTCATAAATATACGGAAACTAAAATGGTCCTCTGAATTAAATTCAGTTGCAACCACAATTTTACACATACTAATAATAAAGTATCAAATATTAGCTTTTTTTTTTTAGTGCAGCATAACAAGTACAAAATGTTGAAACTCTTCATGGAAGTTCAAGACACATACATTGACTGTATGATCTAGATCAGATTTAGCCTCGAAAGTATATTTAATTCTAAATATAGATATAGAACTAAGATATTATAAAATTTAGAAGTTTGTATGGTAGTTAAATAAAACGTTTTGTTTTTCGCTGAAAACGATGGAAATCACATTTTAAAAAAGAATATAGACAAATACAAAACGGGACGAAATACTTAGAGAGAGAGAGAGAGAGAGAGAGAGAGAGAGAGAGAGAGAGAGAGAGAGAGAGAGAGAGAGAGAGAGAGAGAGAGAGAGAGAGGGGGGAGAGATGAATTAGAAAAAAAGTATTCTACAACAAATCCTAATTGTTCATCTTACTTCTCTCATGGGGGCGCCAATCACCATGCAAGATACCGTTTCAACATCAACTCGGGCTCGATGCAGGGTATCATTCCTCTTGCTGTCAAATGACCAGATTGTAGACGTTCGAGACGCCACTAGAGGTGTGTTGATTTTTAGCGCTCGGGACCCAACTAGGACAAACTGTGGAAGGTATATGACTCGGTGGAAAATTGCCTGTAATTCAATAACTCTTTAAAATTTTGCCTATATTATTAAATATTAAAAAAAATATTGGTTTTAAAATAATGGTTGAAAGTGACTTGATCCATATTTTATAATTTTCATTACCAAGCCAACCTGGTATACGGACCCTCTGGAACTGAAAGCACAGTAAACAAACATGGCGGCATCTTCGTCTCAACAGCCATCTAACGAAGTCCAAGAAGAGGATGCATCAGAGTTGCAATTTCCTAAAGGTGAAATGACCCAAAATACTTCATTATTATAGATTTAAGCAATATTTTTTTGCTGCTTATAAAGTAAATCCAACAGCTTGTCTTTTAAATTCTGTTTTCACATCTCATAATACTGACATTTAGGTCAATTAGGAAGGCTTTTTTTTAAATTATAAATACTCACACCCGTAACCCTGAAATTAATATTTTCTGTTAATCAATTACTAAGGCAAAGGGCAAAAGTAATATTTTTCATGACACTTTTCATCAAAGAATATTATAATTCAACCAAATACCTCTGTATAAATAAAAAATCACGACTAATATAGATCTAGATCTAGATCTCTAGTTATGTTTACATTAAATTACGTCTAAAAATTTCACAATTTTTGCAGGTCTAAATAAACATCTTTGTTTTGATATAGATCTACATAAGATTTAAATAGAAATAATGTGATATAAAACTTGCCTTGCTTTTAATCAAAGAGATATTTTAAAACATGAAAACGCCACCTTTAATAATGTTTTAACAAGTTGAGTATCTAAATGTTTACAAGTCAGAGCTTTGAACTCTCTATCTAAAATCCTATTGTTTTGATCTTCGTTGCCTCCATCAGTTTCATCGTGTTCAGTTTTGCTTCCATTGTCTATTTCTCTCTAGACAGTCACTAAAACTATCTTTAGAAATGCTTCATTTGGCTCAAGTTTGCTAAAAATTAAAAAAAAAAAATGGTTGCTTTGCTTCTGTTCAACCTATTTTCACGTGTTAAGAAAGTAAAATTTGCCATCTTTGATTAGAGCTCTCTTGCCAGAGAAACTTTAAAAATAAATTGTGACAATTCTATGTAAATAGCGGTAGCACAGTGCATAGCGAGTGATCATTTGGCACAGGGTTTATACAGGGTGATAACCGACACTAAAATTGATGATTTTCTTATGTGTATTATTAATGTAACACTCATTTGTGTCTCGAATTCACAAGTTTTGCGAGTTACTCTTTGTCTTTAAACTAAGTGGAGTAACCTAGCTAAAATCTTGTTCATTTCATTAGAGAGTTGAACTGATAAATGATAGTCAAAATTTACCCTAATTTTACACATGAAATGAATAATAAATTCAGTGATATTGAAGTGCTCTAGACCAATATATATGGACTACAAGTACAATCCACTTTTGTTAGAAAAACTCTTGCTGTTGTCGTTGCAAGGATTTACAGTCCCATTTTTAATCCATTGAACAAAATTTAGCTAATTTACTTACCTTTTGCAAAGGAATAGAATGAAAAAATGTTTGATTTGAACTTCTCAACTCAAATTAATGCTATTTAACTTATCAATTTGTGACAAAAGATGAGCTTTGAACTCGTCTTCAGTCAGTTGATCCTATAAATTTTGCTGTTATATTTGACTGAAATTTGCATTCAAAAGGTTTAACTTGTTTTGCACAGATAGTAAATTTTACAGAAAAGTGATGATCTTCTCTGTCAACATTAAATATATATGTCTTGAGCTAGATCATCCTGCAGGTGCTTAGGTCTAGGTTTTGATCAATTTATTTGTCTTTGGCCATGATCAAGGCTGTGCATGAAGATATATTTTTAAAAACAAACATGCCCTTACTTCGGTGTTGATGTCTGTTGTAATTGAAGTTGTAATTGATTGGGGTTTTGCAAAGGAAGTGAGTGGAGGGCTGGGGAGTTGATGATCATCATGGCAAAAACTAGACATATTTGTTTGTTTTTAGATTGCTGAAACCATCAAGTGATATATAAGAGATAATTATAGAAAGGCTTATTGGAGTTGGGGAGGGAAGGTGATATCGTATAGAAGCATTCAGTGTTTTGACTTCTTTATTATTGATTGGGTTTCACACTGTGATGTTAACACTGGGTTTAAAAAAAAAGATAGATCTTAGATGCATGAAAAAAATAAATCTATATATCTTATTTAAAAAAATTAAAGTTTGTTAAGTAGACTAAAATCAGGGAGTTTCAAGCACACCTCAGTCATGATGTGGCAGGTGATGTTTAAGCCAATTTTACACCATAAGTCCTTTGCAGTAACAATTCTTCTTTCCTGTACTCATAAACAAATTAAGGTCATATTAGGTATTTGCAAGAGAAGACTGCAATTGTGCTACTTGAAATGCCCTGGGACCAATGTCTTAATCTCTGTTTAAATTACCATTATTCATATCATTCAAACCCTGATCTGTGTCTGATGTTGTAATATAAATTATGAGAGAGGGAGGAAAGGCACACTTTCCTCACTAGAATTTGGTCTATGCCTAGAATTTAATCACCTTTATTATCATCTTTATCTCTAGTGAAGAGATCTTACAATCATGTTTCTGATGGCCTCAGTAGATGGTATACATACAAAACAGCACCTAGTTTAAAAAAAAAATGATAAAAAGTTTTATGAAACATGTTGTCTCTTCTACACAGATAGGAATCAGCTCTATCTTCCTAACAATTTTTCATTTAATTTTGTTTGCAGAGTTTGAAAATGCAGAAACTCTTCTGATATCAGAAGTGCAGATGCTTTTGGACCACAGGTAAGGACCAAAGAATTGGTAAAATATACATTCAATTTATGATAATATTTCTAAGGTTTAACAATGTAGAACAGGTATTGAAAATATTTTTCTTACATCTTCACTGTCACTAGGTATTTTTGCTGCTATTATTAGCCACTCACTCATGTAATTCACTTAACAACCTTTTTTTTTATACATCTATTTCATCCGCAAGTGTTGTATAGGGCTTACTTACATAAATTTTACAATTACATGGTTGTTTCCACCTGCAAATGATATAGTGTCATACTCATAGGAAGTTTTGGTTCAGGAAAAAAAAAAGAAAAAATTGAAAATAAATAAACCAACGTGTTAACAAACCATTGACACAGAAATAAACAAAAGACGTTTGTTGAGGAATGCAAAATGGTTTTTTTCTTAAATTAAGCCATTTCTTGTACAATTGCTTGGTCATGGTACCTCTTGGATGATTTTGTATCAGTGGGTGGCGGTAAAGGTTAAGATAAGAAAATCACAATTTAATTGCCCACACACTATTCATAACTTAAAGACTTAATACTTATGCGTCCAGTTACTGAGTTAGCTTGATTGTCCAAATCTACCTTAAAAAATCAATTATCAGACTACAGATTTGTGTACAGTATACTCTCTATGCTACTGAGCCTTCTCTTGAGTTCATTACTTTCATTGCTTTGATATCTCAAATGCTTAAAGGAATACAAGTGTTACTGTTCTATGCAAGTTAGGGAGATATTTTTGGAGTGTCTTACAAAATTTAACATTCTGTAATTTTTTGTTTATTTTATTGCTATAGTTCTGCAAATGTTGATAACTTATTAATCAATGTGACTGCATAACCCTGGATGTAGTCAAATAAACATAACAAAATTTCCACATCTTACTGCATTTTAAATTAAAAAAAAAAAAAATTTTATGGATCTGTTATGCATTGAAAAGCTGTTAGAGGAAGATTTACATTTAATTTCTGATAAAATTTTGTTTCATTCTTGATTTGAAATCATTGAATGTAGGTGGGACTTCATCTCTTTATACAGTAGTTTCGAAATTCTTTTATATTTATAATGCAATTTGTATGATATGTCTCTTGCTTTTGAAGAGTTTTAGGTTGTTGCTGAAAGATATAAAACAAAGAATTATGCTCGCAACCTGGCCATCGCACATGTTGCCGGAATAGGGAATCACAAATGAGCATAAGTGTTCAGTTTCACCACTGGTTGTACATGCACTGAACTTGTATTGTCTGTTCAGTTCTCTTTAAGTCTGAGCTATTACATTCATCTTCTTTTGTCTTGCTTTTTCTAGAGTCAACAAGCCTGATATTTGACTGGATACAGGTTACCTTCTCGTTTGAAACCAAGCATACTCCTCTTTTCTAGTTCCTTACAAAGCAAAACTGAGGAAGAGTTTCTTATCGAAATATACTTGTATAACTCACATTTCTTTTTTCATTTATCAGGAAACAACAGAATGAGAGCGCAGAGGAAGAACAAGAGCAGTCAGAAGTGTTCATGAAGACATTAAATTATTGTGAAAGATTCAGCAAATTCAAAAACAGAGAAACAATTACTGCTGTTAGAAGGTAATTTCCATAAGACATGTCAAGTCTTAATGCAAACCTAATTGAAACTTCCAGTTGCCATTGTGTTGACTTTATTTGATGATGTCTTATAACTTATACTGCATTAGTTATTAAGAAACTGATTCACTTGAATAGTCAGTACTGTTTCGTACCTGACTTGCTACTCACAGAGTTTCCTTTAGTATATTCAACCATGTGTTTATGTCTTTTTATACAAATAACCAAGACTTTTTTCATCATCAGTTCTCTCGTGTAAATTCAGCTATGTGTTTATGTCTTTTTATAAAAATAACCAAGACTTTTTTCATCATCAGTTCTCTCGTGTATATTCAGCCATGTGTTTATGTCTTTTTATAAAAATAACCTACACTTTTTTCATCATCAGTTCTCTCATGCAAAAGAAACTTCACAAGTTTGAACTTGCTACCTTGGCCAATCTGTGTCCAGAAACAGCAGATGAAGCAAAATCTTTGATTCCTAGGTGAGGATTAGTCAGTATATTTTTTGTGTTAGTATTCGGTGTGGGTAGTGATTATATTTCAGTATTCCTTATTTTCTTTCTGTCTTTTTTAGTGAATTGTATTTGAGCTCTTATGATTTCAAAAAGATTCTGCACGTTTGAACATTCATCACTAAATATCATTTGAAAAACACTTCTTGTTTTGTTTTTTTATTATTATTTTATTTTTTTAAATTTGATTTTCTTTTGTTTTTTAGAATATTTATTGAGTGTCAGATGCTTTCATAAAAGGAAGTTGACTTTACTTGAATTCTAATGATTCAATTTTATGGTTGCCCCCAAAGCCTTTTCATGTCCGGCTTCATGACCTTCCAATAATTTGAATATATCCGAAACTTTGATTTTACATATCTAAAGATAACTGAAACCTATTTGTGACTTCTTATATTTTTTTATATCCTACATATAAATCTACAAAACAACAACTTGGTGTAACTGTTTCTGAGCAACTAGGCACAGGCATAATGCGCTTCAACGCTCAAGTACTTGCAAATGATACAATGTGCAGCAGTAAACTCAAGAGGATCATGACCCCAAAATGTCTCTCATGATTCATATTTAATGCTTTTTTATGTAATGTTTTCAAGCCATTGAAAGAATCCTAACAAAAAAAAAATCTTGAATTATTTTGTTAAAAAAAGAGTGCTACAAAATTCAAGAAACATAAGCAGTTGAAAACATTTTTTAAAAGAAAAAAAAAACTAAATCGTTACTATGAAGTAGGCCTACAATAGTTACTATTTCTGTTTTTTTAAGTAGGCTGAAGGATTTTTGGAATTGCCTTAGGTGTGCTTAGATTAGCCACAATCAACAAAACATATTCTGGAGTAATATGTTACATGAGCAGCATTACGGAAAAATAACATGTGAAAAACGTGAAATATAATTATATACATGAATATATATTTATGTATTTGTATATATATATATATATATATATATATATATATATATATATATATATATATATATATATATATATATATGTATATCTACATCAAGTCCCAAACTTCTGCCGTACTCAACGGATTTTTTTCCCCCTAGCAAAGTAACAAACAGAGAAAATTTTGATTCTTTTAAAATTAAATGGAAGAAAATCTTGTATGAATGTATGTGACTTCAACTGCTATGCTCTGTATGACTTTTCAATTCAAAATTTTTGGTTGTTAAAATATATGTCTGTGGTTTAAATGATTATGTTTTTTTTTTTTTTTTACAGCTTAGAAGGTCGCTTTGAAGAAGAAGAGCTGCAGCAAATCCTGGATGATATTAAGACCAAGAGGAGTTTTCAGTATTGAAAACCTGTGAGAATGTGGTCAAAAGTGAAGAATATAATTTTCAAGAAGTTTGTGAGAAATTCAGATAAATGTGGTGAATGATGGATGCTTTTATGTGATGTAACATATTGATTTTTCATGTATAGATTGTAAGAATAAAAATGTTTCATATATCTTTGAGTTTTATTTCTTATTTTGTTTAACGATTTGAATTTGCACAAAAGTATTAATTGCCTATTTTATCGAGTTATTACTAAACTACATTCACTCTCCCTTTTGGTATTGTGACTTTTTAAACTGCTCCTGCACTACTTTGGTCTTCTTGTTTTTGTTTCTTTTTCTTTAATAGTTTGTGGAAGACAATATAGTGTAACAGTTTTAAAACTTAATGAAGCCCTTTGTTAATTTGAAAATAGACAAGATTGCCCCATTCTTGTGCCCAACAGTCACCTTGATTTAATGATACATGAAATGTAATGAAGACTAGAATATAACTTATAGTTGTCAAAGCTATATATATATATATATATATGAGCAGTTCTCAAAACTTAAACTCTGATTATATAGTTCAATTTATGAATATTTCAAATTCATAATTCAAATTCCAATAAATTTAGTTTTTATACTTTTACCTCTGGCACTTTAACTTGTTTACTAATGTCTCCAAGCAGTTGGACATGATCAGCCAGTATTTGTCTTTTTACCTAAGCTTTTTAAGATTTTTGAATTTTTCGAAAATATTATTTCAAAACAAAAAGACTCCCAAACATAACAAATTGTGTTGGTCAAAATCTATGATAGAGCTGTCATCCAGTGTCAGTTTCAAACCCCCCCTTAAAAAAATAACCTAGAAAATCTTTTATGAAATGGAGTTGCAGATCGAATAAACAAACAAAAAGAATTTTTTCATAGGGCATATGAACAAACAAAACATCCGAACATCTTTTCTAATTGAGTTTTAATGTCCACTCTTATTTCAACAGAAGTTTGAGGCATCCAAATTGTAAATAATCCAATTCCAAGATTTTATTTAAAAAAAATATCCCAAAAGTTTAGGGTTGCCAAAATCTGTGATAAAGCTGTCATCTGATGTTAATTTCAGTTAAAAAAAATTGCCCTAAAATGTTTTATGAAACTAAACGCCTGTTTTATGGACCCAAACTATTTTTTTAGATTAAAAAAAAAACTAAACAAAAGTCCAGACGACATTCTGGACTTGAGGTCTGAAATATCCACTCTTATTTCAACAGAAATTTGAATCGTGCAGATTATTTCAAACACAACTCGCTCATATTTAAAGTTATACAATACTGTACTGTTATAACCATAGCTAGGGCCTAGTACTAGGGTAGAGACTCTTTAAAGTCTTTTATTTTAAATATTCATACTGTAAGTTTGGACACAGAAATGCAGAAGTTATTCCATCTATTTGTTATGCCTTATGGTGCAAGAATTAATTTCGACGTATTAAAGAATGAGATATTAAACGTCTGATTTCTGCTTGACTGACCATGTGTGCGGCACAATACACTGTCAAGGTGATTCGACTTTAATAATACACATACGTCCTACTTAGTCACCAAAGGCTTTGATCCAATACCCGACCGCCAACACTGGGGTGTTTTTTTATGTAAAAAAAGACGCACTTACTACATAAAATTTGTCACAAAAAAAAAAAAAAAGATCAAACGTAAAATTATCGTATTCTAAACAACATAAAAACTTAACATGTCTTTCTTGTTTTTCCAATGTTTATTATAATAAAGGACAGTTTTTTTCCCGCTATGTGGAACTCACCAGTCAATGAATACTGGGGCCACTGTTGTCATTAATATCACCGAGGTGATACAATCTGGGAGGATAGTTAAGAAATCATAAACATTGAGCCCCTCTGCGATAGTAATTGTTTGCATCTTGCGTCCCTCACTTCATGTTAGCCTGATTCATCAGTTTATTTTGTATCTCGCAATGTTGAAGATTGGAAAATATTTCACGATTTTTATTTTTCTATATTGATTATTACAAAAACTTCTTTCATTATTACTGTTAATTTATCGAACGGTATTATTAATAGAGCCTACAGAAAAAAGGCAAACTGTAATTTGTAAGTTATGTAAAGATCAATGAAATATTGAGAATAATGTAAACAATTGTAATGCAAACATCAAATTGAGAATAATGTAAACAATTGCAATGCAAACGTTATCCAATTGAAGAAAGAAAAGTAACGAAAAACGAGAAAGGTAAACCAAAGTGTCCCCACAGACTCGGGTCCCAGCTGTCTATGTTCATATCTGAGTCCTCTCGATCTACAACAGCTGTTGACATGTCTGTGTAGACCTAGTGATAAGCGAGAGGTATCGACACCAGCTTGACTCAGATCATTTAAAAAACTGAGTTTGTTTGGGTCAATGGCGAGGAGTGAGTTGTATGTTGACTTTACAGACATGGCTACCTTCATTTCAAAGGTCATCCGTCTTGTCTGACAAATTTATATTGTGGACGTCAGTTGCATCCATGGGAGACCGAAGGACAATGTTCGGGCCGTCCCTCTCAACTTTGAACTTGTAGTTAATATTCTTAAGCCAGGTACTTTTTTCCCTCGCGGTGCCTTTGGTCACAGGAAAACCGGTGCTCATCAACTTGACGTTTAAAAAAAATCGAAATTTGCTCGCTTCTTTTCTTCACGGCGGTGTTGACCAGTGTCTCAGAAATTATAAAGACTTTCTTGCACAGTATTCGCACACCTGAGACGATGCGGAAACAATACGATCTAGAGGATCTGCTTTGGCGTTGTTAGTCGAACACGCTTGGCAAAGTAATCTCACCTTGAGGCTTTTTCTCTAACGATATGGAGACTTGAGGCCTTTTAACGTGCTCTGTAGAGGCTTGAGATCTTTTATCTTGCGATGTAGAGGCTTAAAGTCTTTTATCTTGCGATGTAGTGGCTTGAAGTCTTTTATCTTGCCATGTAGAGGCTTAAAGGGCTTTGCGATGTAAAGACTTGAGGTTTCTATATTTTAAGTTTCGCGTAACGATACATCTTGTTACATCTTGTTTGGCTAATGATGCCATCGACTGGTGCCCGTGGATTAGAGCTGATTATTGAAACTATCGTATCAGTCAGTGTTTGGGGCAGAGCAGATGTAAAATTAGATTGCGTCTTTCTAATAGTTGATGTCGCCTGTAGAATCGAAGTCTAGCATTTACACTATCAGTTACACTAGCAAGCTGTCTATACTTAAGTCATTTCCACCATATGCAGACAGAGAGTGTCAATAAAAAGTTCTTCTGTGTGACTGTTCTTAATGATTTAGATCTAATTCTTCGATTCTTGACCATTTAACGTAACTGTCATAAAAAAAGAACAGATAACTATTTACCTTGGAACAGCTTTCCATGTTGTTATTTATTAATTCTTTACCATCCAGTTCGAGAGGAAACAGAAAAGAAACAGGAAAAAATAAGTTAAAATTCTTATGATGCAATGCTCTGCACTACTACACGTTTTATCTACAGAACACTCCAAAACTTTAGTGAACTCTTTAGTAAGCCGATCTGCAGTGGCCTAAATGGAGTATATTGACATCGTGTTTCTTGGAGAATATTATATTTTGTGTTCGTGATATACTGTACGGTATTTATGATTTTTTAAATTGAGCCTTTATATATATTCTAGGACTATTCAGGGACCTGTCTTTATATATCAACGCGAAAAAAAAATCTGCAACACATAAAAAAGAAACAAACATTTTTTAATTTTGACCCATTACTTTGTTTCCCAACAGCGAAGATATTAAAAAACTCGTCAAATTGTAAAAAAAAATTGTATTTTATATGTAATATAAAGTGCAAAGACCATCGTTATTAAGACTTGAATATTGAATAAGTTTTGTTAACAAAAAAGTTTTTAGAAATGAATAAAACATACAGAGCTTGATGCTAAACTAAAACATGTTGAAGACAAAAAAGTGAGTTTAGTGAAGTTCAATTTCTTCATTTACAAGGTAATTTATATGTCTCAAGTCACAATGCAAACCTAATTGAAACTCCCAATTGGCTTTGTGTTTACTTTATTGTTTATTCCATGGTGAATGTCTTAAAACTTGCACTGCATTAATTATTAAGAAACAGATTGACTTAAATGGTCAGTATTGCCTTATATCTGGCTTACTACTCACAGAGTTTCCCTTGGTATATTCAACCATGTGTTCCATTATTTCTATGCAAATAAACAAAAATACAAAACAAGCAAACCAACAAAACAACATCAACAACAACAACAACAACAACAACAACAACAACAACAACAACAACAACAACAACAACAACAACAACAACAAAACTTTTTTCATTATTAGTTCTCTCATGTATATTTTATCATGTGTTTATGTCTTTTTATGTAAAAATAACCAAGTGTTTATTTATCATCATTTCTCTCATGCAGAAGAAACTTCACAAGTTTGAACTTGCTACCTTAACCAGTTTATGTTCAGAAACGGCATATGAAGCGAAATCACTAGTTCCTAGTTGAGGATTAGTCAGCATATTTTATAAATGAGTACTTGGTTTGGGTACTGCTAATATTTTCTGGAATTTTATATGACTTTGGATCGTTTTTTACTATTTGTAGAAGTGGAGCAGCAAAGTATTGCTTACTTTCCTTCTGTCAATCTTTAGTGAACTGTTTTTGCGTTCTTATGAAAAAGTTGACTCTACTTGAATTGTAATGGTTCATTTTTATGGTTGCCCTCATGGCCTTTTTATTTCCGATTTCAATACTCCAATAAATTGAATATAGGCGAAACTTTGATTTAACAAATCTAAAGATAATTGAAACCTATTTTTGACTTCTAATGTTATTTATATCCTACATATAAATCTACTCTCTGAACAAACAACGTGATGTAACTGTTTCGGAGCAACTAGACACAAACATAATGCACTTCCACACTCACGTACTTGAAAGGGATACAATTTGCTGCAGTGAACTCAAGAGGATCATGCCCAAAATGTCTCTCATGATTCATATTTTATGCTTTTTTGACATGTCTTTTAAGCCATCTAAAGAATCATGACCATTAAATATCTTTGAATTAATTTGTAAAAAATAGAGTGATATTTTTTAGAATTGGAAGCACATGAAAACATTTTTTTAAAGGAAGGAAACTTCATTGTAGTTATAGAGCGCAATAATCAGTATTGTTCGTGTTTTAAGAAGGAATTGCCTTAGTTGAGCTAAGATTCAATCCACAATCAATAAAATATATTCTAGTGTTATAAAATGTTTCATGAGCAGCATTACGGGAAAATAACATGTAGAAACATTACACATTGAGTCCCAAACTTCTACCATACTCGATTAATTTTTTTACATTTTTTTTTTACTAAGTAAAAAACAGAGAAAATTTAAAATTACATTGAAAAATTTTCTCTTGCGTTTTAGCAAGCAATAGACATAGATCTAGTCTAAATGTAGGCTAGATCGTTATATCTGGGAATCTTACAAATAATTACATATAAATCTAGATCTAGACAGCGTTTTGAGTGTAATATTTGTTTAGTAGGTATTTTCGACTTTGCAAGTGCTAAATATATGCATAACTCAGCTTTGGTCGTCCGTTTTTAGTGTAGAACGAGGTGTATAAGTTCATAAACGATGAACTAGGCCCATGAATCCCTGTTATTTTTGGACTGAGAGTGCGAGTTACTCAAGGCGCGTAACTCTCGCTGTCCTATTTTAGGAACATCATCTATTGTATTGTTTTCCTGTTTGGTTGAATTATTACTAACTGCATTCTCTCTCTTCCTTGAGGTATTGTGAATTTTACACTGCCGTGGCGCGACTTAAGTTTTTTTTTTTTAGTACATTTAATTTAATTCATATTACATGGTTTGTAGGTAGAAATATAATGTAATAGTTTTAAAACTTAACAAAGCTCTTCAGGAGCTTCAAAATTGACAAGAATGCCCCGTTCTTGTGTCCAGCCTAGATCAAAGTGAATCGAGACCAGAATTTGTCTTCTAGCTCTCAAAGTTATATATGAGCAGTTATCAAAACTTAAACTCTGATTAACTGACAGTACCAATATTTAAAATTTTTAATTCGAATCCAAATAATTTTTGTTTTTTACTTCATATTTTTTCTCTGGCAATTTAACTTGTTTTCTCATGTCCCCAAACAGTTGGATAAGATAAGCCACCAATTTTTCGTTTTATTTCCAGCTTTTTAAGACTTCCAAATATTTGAAAAAAATATTTTTTCAAAGCAAAAAACTGAGGTGGTTTAAATCTAGGATTGAGCTGTTAGCCCCCACCCCTCCCCCCAAAAACAAAAACAAAAAACAACAAAAAAAAAAAAAAAAAAAAAAAAACCAAACAAACCTTTTGACCTAGAAAATATCTTATGAAGCCAAAACGCAGTTTGAATATACCAAAATTTAATTTCTCAATAGAGCTAAATTACGCTTTAATGTCTACTCTTATTCCAATGGAAATTCGAGGCATCTAAAGGAGTATAAATCCATGATATTATTTCAAAACAAAAAACCTCCCAAACATAAAAGTTCAGGATTGCCCAAATCTATGATAAAGCTGTCATCCAATGTTAATTTCAGAGTTTGTAAAATTAAAAAAAAAAAAAAGAAAAGAAAAAAAGAACCAACTGAAGAAAGTCTTAATTTTCTTGCCCTGGAAAGTATTTAATGAAGCCAAAAATATATGTATTTTTTTTCAAATAAAAAAAAACAACAAAAGTTCAGACTACATTTTGGATTTAAGATTTGAAAATATTCACTCTTATTTCAACAGTACCAATAATTTGATCCGCACACATAATTTCAGACACGACTCACGCATAGTTATAGCTGTAGTTAGAGATTTGTGATAAAAAGTTTTCCAAATATTCAAACTGAATAACTTTGGACACAAAAATACAGGGGCATGAATTACATGTATTGATTTCGTCGTAACAAAGAATTAAGTAAGAGCCAACCTTTTCATTTCTGCTTGATTGACCATGGCTGCCTCACAATAGACTCTCAAGCAATGTACAATATGAAAAAATAGAGGTATCAATACATACAATGTGCAACCAGTTTTAAACCTCAATTGATAGCAATATACATAGTGGTGTGGTTACAGTAATAGATATGAAAAATATTATTTGACAAGAGATACATGTATAGGAATTTTTGGTGCTCTTGTTCATGTTATATAAATTCTTGAAAAGAAAATTAAATTTTAAATTGTAAAAAAAGTACCATCCTGGCAACTTTTTTTTTTCAAATCCAATATGAAAAATATGCTTTTTTTTTTAACAGTTGCGCGGGTAGATGTATAAGAAATGAATTGATATTAAATCATATAGTAGATGATGAGTATTAACTTGGAAGTGATCAGTTTTGCTGAATATTCAGAGCTAAGTTAAATAGAAAGTCTAGAAATGTATTTGCTTTTTCTCTCTCTCTCTCAGTCTCTGTATCTCTCTGTCTGTCTGTCTGTCTGTCTGTCTGTCTGTCTGTCTGTCTGTCTCTCTCTCTCTCTCTCTCTCTCTCTCTCTCTCTCTCTTTATTCCCCTGCCCCTGTTGGCGGATTACAAGTGCTTTTTTCCAAGAAAGATTGTGCAGTTAAGAAAAAAGAAAAAGAGAAATGGTACTTTTAGAATAATTATACGAAAATGCTATCCAGCTAACACCTGATTGGGTATTATGTGACAATATGATCACTAATTGGAAATGCATATAGAACTTATAAAATACAGAAACTTCACTATGGACAAACTAATTAAATTTTAGTGTATTGCTGATAGAATTTGATAGCATGAACAAACTTTCTTTACTGTTTTCAGAATGCTAAAATCCTGACAAAAAAATTATTAGTCTGAAAAACTTAGATCGTATTTAATATAAGTCTGAATTCAACAGAACGAACACGACATTCTAAATTTTGAGTTGTAGGAGTAATACACAAATAAATTTAAGCTGGAGTTAATTGCGTCAAAAACATTAGTGACAAATGCAGTTGTGTAGTACAAGGATTCATACCGACCCTCTATGTCAAAGTCAGACTCGATCAATGAAGTGGAATTTCTCATTAATCTTGGAATATTACAAACAATAAAAATGGTAGAAATGAGGACCAACTGTTGAATGATGCGAGCATCCTTGTTATTTAGGGATGATGTGGAACTGATGTGGCTATCATCAATGCCAGATTTCGAAGCCGAGTTTTCATTTCTTGAGACTGATGCGCTGTTTCTGAACTCGTTGGCTGTTCTCAGTTTTCTGGCCATGATAATCACACACACAGATAAGGTGACCTGTGCTACAGTAGAGAGTCCCATGTCGAAAAGTGACCACATGATGTTTCTAATCATTGCACGGTTCGGGTGTAACCACAAAGTAGGTCGCGATGCTTTGAACACTGGGTCAAAGGTTACGGGCATGTCCATGTGGGCCACCACGGGAATGCGAGTGACAAGGCTAAGACAAAAGAAACCGATTACGACCGCTAGAGTCCTTCTGACTGAGATGATACCCCGGAACTGTAGAGGGCGCGCCACGCAAAGACATCGTGCCACGGCCAGATAGACAGTTATGAGAACAGTTGTCACGTTGAACACGGTGATGACATTAAATGAAAAAACCGCAACAGAGCTCGGATCAAAAGCAGATAGAAACGAAGGGCTGCTGTAGTTAGCTAAGACAGGCTCAAACTTAAAATATGTGAGTATTTCCGTCAGTTCAAGCGAGTGAATATACGTGCAAACCCACAGGCTCAAAGAGGAACAGTTGACCCCCATATCGGAGATGGAAAGTAATAGAAAAGCCAAGGTCATGCCATCTTTAGTAACGCCCATTCTGATGAATGTCCTCACATTGACAAGGTTTGCGATGACACCACAAAAGTTTAAACTTCCGCCGAAAACGCCAAGGATTTCTATTGAGAGAACAAACTCGTCCACGGTCATGAGGCCTTTTGCACTGTTGCTGTCTGTTGCGTTGGGGTAGCCAGATACTGCCGCCGCCATACTCGACTGTCCCAAGTTCTAAGATTTAGAATATTTTATTATTTTTTGTTTTCATGGCAAAACATTGTTCTTATAAGCTATTAAATAAAACCGTTACAATTTTCACTAATTCATAACAGTTTCTATGCGTTATACTTACATTAGATGATTATATACCGTACATGTATAATTATAGAAGGTGCCGAAACAGAATTCAATATAAATACATTTTTGAGCTTTTTCCTATATTCTTGTATTTCCATTGAGTTTTTAGGCATCCAAGAAAAGAACTTTCAAAATGCAAGCTGAAAATCCCGTTCTCTGAACGGGTCTCTGTTTGCCAATTTGCCGAGGCTGGGGTGCGTGTATGTATTAAATAGGGTTATAAATGGTCTGGATATCTATCCTTTTACTTATGATGATCCAGAAATATGCCTCCACCTATCTATCTTTACCTGGGATCTAGATATCTCGATGAAACTTAAACCCTTTTCGAATAGAGGAAATCTGCTATTTCTATTCTTTCCCACTTTGTTTTTAGATCCTTTCAAAGGCATATTAGAAAGCTGTGAATAAAAGTGCACTGTCTTGCGGAAATTAATAGTCGCGCAGTTATTTAAACCTAAATGAGAATTACAGATGTTTAAAAAAATCTGTAATCAGATTTGGATTTTACAAAATTAATTAATTATTATCATTCCAAGCCCAAAAGTAAAATCTAGATATAATTATCTAGATGTAAATCTTAACCTTTTTATTTGAGCCTAGCTGCTGTAAATATCTAGGCCTTAGATCTGAAACCTATGTCATGGCATAAAGCATGTAGCTTAGCTTTGTATACAAGAAAAAATTAATGGCCCATCCGATGTCACATTTGAAAGAGTATCATACAGTGATGTTTTAGTGCTGTTCCTTTTTTGTATGGGTGTGTGCGCGAGATGACAGAGGGAGTACAGATAGCCACGTAGAGGTATGGACAGAGGTAGCGTGTGTGCGCGAGATGATAGAGGGAGTACAGATAGCCACGTAGAGGTATGGACAGAGGTAGCGTGTGTGCGCGAGATGATAGAGGGAGTACAGATAGCCACGTAGAGGTATGGACAGAGGTAGCGTGTGTGTGCGTGAGATGATAGAGGGAGTACAGATAGCCACGTAGAGGTATGGACAGAGGTAGCGTGTGTGCGTGAGATGATAGAGGGAGTACAGATAGGACACGCATTGAGGGGTATGGACAGAGGTAGGTAACGTAGCGTGTGTGCGAGATGACAGAGGGAGTACAGATAGCCACGTAGAGGTATGGACAGAGGTAGCGTGTGTGTGCGTGAGATGATAGAGGGAGTACAGATAGCCACGTAGAGGTATGGACAGAGGTAGCGTGTGTGTGCGCGAGATGATAGAGGGAGTACAGATAGCCACGTAGAGGTATGGACAGAGGTAGCGTGTGTGTGCGAGATGATAGAGGGAGTACAGATAGCCACGTAGAGGTATGGACAGAGGTAGCGTGTGTGTGCGTGAGATGATAGAGGGAGTACAGATAGCCACGTAGAGGTATGGACAGAGGTAGCGTGTGTGTGCGAGATGATAGAGGGAGTACAGATAGCCACGTAGAGGTATGGACAAAGGTAGCGTGTGTGTGCGCGAGATGATAGAGGTTGTACAGATAGCCACGTAGAGGTATGGACAGAGGTAGCGTGTGTGTGCGAGATGACAGAGGGAGTACAGATAGCCACGTAGAGGTATGGACAGAGGTAGCGTGTGTGTGCGCGAGATGATAGAGGGAGTACAGATAGCCACGTAGAGGTATGGACAGAGGTAGCGTGTGTGTGCGTGAGATGATAGAGGGAGTACAGATAGCCACGTAGAGGTATGGACAGAGGTAGCGTGTGTGCGTGAGATGACAGAGGGAGTACAGATAGCCACGTAGAGGTATGGACAGAGGTAGCGTGTGTGCGCGAGATGATAGAGGGAGTACAGATAGCCACGTAGAGGTATGGACAGAGGTAGCGTGTGTGCGCGAGATGATAGAGGGAGTACAGATAGCCACGTAGAGGTATGGACAGAGGTAGCGTGTGTGCGCGAGATGATAGAGGGAGTACAGATAGCCACGTAGAGGTATGGACAGAGGTAGCGTGTGTGCGCGAGATGATAGAGGGAGTACAGATAGCCACGTAGAGGTATGGACAGAGGTAGCGTGTGTGCGCGAGATGATAGAGGTAGTACAGATAGCCACGGAGAGGTATGGACAGAGGTAGCGTGTGTGTGCGCGAGATGATAGAGGGAGTACAGATAGCCACGTAGAGGTATGGACAGAGGTAGCGTGTGTGCGCGAGATGATAGAGGGAGTACAGATAGCCACGTAGAGGTATGGACAGAGGTAGCGTGTGTGTGCGAGATGACAGAGGGAGTACAGATAGCCACGTAGAGGTATGGACAGAGAGGTAGCGTGTGTGCGCGAGATGATAGAGGGAGTACAGATAGCCACGTAGAGGTATGGACAGAGGTAGCGTGTGTGCGCGAGATGATAGAGGGAGTACAGATAGCCACGTAGAGGTATGAACAGAGGTAGCGTGTGTGCGCGAGAGATGATAGAGGGAGTACATATAGACAAGTAGATATAGGGACAGAGGTAGTGTGTGTGCACCGAGATGATAGAGGAGTACAGATAGCCACGTAGAGGTATGGACAGAGGTAGCGTGTGTGCGAGATGATAGAGGGAGTACAGATAGCCACGTAGAGGTATGGACAGAGGTAGCGTGTGTGCGCGAGATGATAGAGGGAGTACAGATAGCCACGTAGGAGGTATGGACAGAGGTAGCGTGTGTGCGTGCGAGATGATAGAGGGAGTACAGATAGCCACGTAGAGGTACGGACAGAGGTAGCGTGTGTGCGAGATGACAGAGAGGGAGTACAGATAGCCACGTAGAGGTATGGACAGAGGTAGCGTGTGTGTGCGTGAGATGATAGAGGGAGTACAGATAGCCACGTAGAGGTATGGACAGAGGTAGCGTGTGTGCGCGAGATGATAGAGGGAGTACAGATAGCCACGTAGAGGTATGGACAGAGGTAGCGTGTGTGCGTGAGATGATAGAGGGAGTACAGATAGCCACGTAGAGGTATGGACAGAGGTAGCGTGTGTGTGCGAGATGATAGAGGGAGTACAGATAGCCACGTAGAGGTATGGACAGAGGTAGCGTGTGTGCGTGAGATGATAGAGGGAGTACAGATAGCCACGTAGAGGTATGGACAGAGGTAGCGTGTGTGCGCGAGATGATAGAGGGAGTACAGATAGCCACGTAGAGGTATGGACAGAGGTAGCGAGTGTGCGAGATGATAGAGGAGTACAGATAGCCACGTAGAGGTATGGACAGAGGTAGCGTGTGTGTGCGAGATGATAGGGGGAGGGAGTACAGATAGCCACGTAGAAGTATGGACAGAGGTAGCGTGTGTGCGTGAGATGATGGGGGAGGAGTACAAAATAGCCACGTAGAGGTATGGACAGAGGTAGCGTGTGTGCGTGAGATGATAGAGGGAGTACAGATAGCCACGTAGAGGTATGGACAGAGGTAGCGTGTGTGCGTGAGATGACAGAGGGAGTACAGATAGCCACGTAGAGGTATGGACAGAGGTAGCGTGTGTGCGTGAGATGACAGAGGGAGTACAGATAGCCACGTAGAGGTATGGACAGAGGTATGTGTGTGCGCGAGATGACAGAGGAGTACAGATAGCCACGTAGAGGTATGGACAGAGGTAGCGTGTGTGAGATGACAGAGGGAGTACAGATAGCCACGTAGAGGTATGGACAGAGGTAGCGTGTGTGCGTGAGATGACAGAGGGAGTACAGATAGCCACGTAGAGGTATGAACAGAGGTAACGTGTGTGCGCGAGATGACAGAGGGAGTACAGATAGCCACGTAGAGGTATGGACAGAGGTAGCGTGTGTGTGCGCGAGATGATAGAGGGAGTACAGATAGCCACGTAGAGGTATGGACAGAGGTAGCGTGTGTGCGTGAGATGACAGAGGGAGTACAGAATGCCACGTAGAGGTATGGACAGAGGTAGCGTGTGTGCGTGAGATGACAGAGGGAGTACAGATAGCCACGTAGAGGTATGAACAGAGGTAACGTGTGTGCGTGAGATGATAGAGGAGGGTACAGATAAGACAGAGGTATGGACAGAGGTAGCGTGCGCATGAGAAGGTACAGATAGCCACAGAGGCACAGAGGTAGCGTGTGTGCGTGAGATGATAGAGGGAGTACAGATAGCCACGTAGAGGTATGGACAGAGGTAGCGTGTGTGCGTGAGATGACAGAGGGAGTACAGATAGCCACGTAGAGGTATGGACAGAGGTAGCGTGTGTGCGCGAGATGACAGAGGGAGTACAGATAGCCACGTAGAGGTATGGACAGAGGTAGCGTGTGTGCGCGAGATGATAGAGGGAGTACAGATAGCCACGTAGAGGTATGGACAGAGGTAGCGACAGATAAAACGAGAGAATGGAAGAAGAGGGAGACGGAATGAGAGAACGGGATCCAGCATATAGATAGATAAATATAAATCTATTCGAGACGGTTTTAGATCTGCCGCCGCCTACAGGGTATGTGTACAGTCAGTGTCGTTCCTGCCATCTCCACCCAGCTGTGCTGACAAGAAGAAGTTCGCACATTCACTTTTTTCTTTTAAGACAAAAATAATGACATTTTTGCCTTTAATTTTCGAAAAACTCTATTTTGTTGAAAAATAACATTAACACTCCAATCTTTAGAATGTCTGAATGATTTACAACTTTACGCCAAATTTAATGTTCGTAGATGGCACATAAGTGCTCAGTTAGATGGTTCCCATTTTTCGCCTAACTAATTTATATATAAATGATCTGATCCGCCATTAGGGTATAAGCAGTCAGCGTATGATTACGCTCATTTATGATAATTTCCAAAATAAAGCTCTACCGACTGTGACAACTGCCGTAAGATCGATCTAAAGAAAAGTTTTCATATCTTTGAAGCCCCAAATTTCCGGCGTAGTCCAACGCAGTAAGTTGAACTTGAGATGTTTTGAGTGCACGAACAGGCCTGTAGCGGATCAATAAGCGATTGATAAAGGATATTGGTAAATCAACAGACCAAATCTAAGTCTAGGTGAAAGCTTTACACACTGCTCAACATGAGTATCGGATGAATCTCGGTCTAACCCATAAGCCAGTTAAAAAGAATTCAAGGAAAAGAACAACAACAAAGCTAAAACTATGAAAAACAACAACAAAAGACAAAATATAAAAACATTAATAGATTTTTCGCGCCCAAAAAAAAGTTATAACTACTGAACCCAGATACACTATCCTTTCTTAATTTTAAATCTAAAAATTATCTTATGTATTCATTTTTTGGAACTTCATGGCTCATATACCTAAATTTGCTTTTTGCAGGCTTAAAATATACTAACATACGTGATCAAACTTATTTCATTTGGTCTTTTAAAAAATTAAAGTCATCCGCTGATCTGTTGTGACTTTAGATGCCGTAAGGAGGTGTCCATGATGAAAGAAAGGGATAAACTAGCACTAGCATCCACACATGCCCACCCTGATACCAGCATGTACGTTCTTCACAGGTTCGGTGCCCTATATCATCTTTTGACTTTCGCCCTACCTGACGAGAGCGTTTGATTTAATAAAAAAGAAAAGTCTGAGAACTCAGTTTTATAGACTTACTATTTCACACAACAAACACACAACATTTAACCCCCATTCCATTGTCTTTTTGCAATACTTATTTCAAACTATAATAAGTCAATGGTTTGAATTCGGTAAAGATAGGAAGAGATGTCTTTATTTAATTCGACATTTTCCTTTATTCCTTTTTTTTTTGCATTTTCATTAAATGCTCTTTTGATTTATCCTGGTGATACCAACGGCTAACTGATATCACATGACAAGCAAGATTTCTGCCGTGGAACAACTAAGACAATCTTTGTTCCATTACATTACACAAAAAAGTCAGTGACGCATTAACCTCTCTTAACGTAAGAGCAGTTAATAATCTCTTAAGTCTAGTTTGACTAGTCAAAGTATGAATGTAACTTATAGAGCGAGAGCTGGACTAATGCATAGACAGACCTTTTTTAACGGTAGGTTGTGTTAGCCATGTTTAGCCGGTTTGTAATCTGCGGTAGAATTGTTTATTTCGATTACATCATAACTTAAACAAGTTTCCGTTCTGGCTTATTTTAAGCTCGCTGGGTTAGACTTTAAACGTCTTTACAGCCTGTTTCAGATCAGGCTAGTTTTGGAGTTAGGAGCTACGATTTGTCAAAGTTACTATTTTTTTAAAGACCCAAACAAAACTTACATGCAACGGTATATGGATTTTAAAAAAATCTGAAAAGCATGGCGTAGCTTTATATTAGTGGTTTCTTTTGATCGCCAATATACACTCATTTCAATTTTCTACCATGTTCTTTATTTTAAATAGAATAATTGTGTGTCCACACAATTTTTACCCCGAATTTGGCACCAAGGTTTGAGCTGATTAGGTTCCAAATACGACACGCACCGAACGAACTTTAGTTTGATATCGATCCAATTAAAAACAAATTTCATGACAAGGGTAAAAAAAATAGCAAAGCAATTGTGTCCTCATGTAAGAAGATATAGCCTAAGTATAATCGCCCAATTACATTATTTAAATAATTGTTAGACTTTTAATATCAAGCCGAGAAAGCTTTTCATTTGTTTGGTATAACATTGATTTTTAAAGTGATCACATGATTTTCCTCTTGCAATAGCTTTCCACTATTTGCTCCTTAAAATCCGAATACTTTATTGTGGATGTAATTGTTCACAAGATAGATTTCTATTCAGTTTTATCTTGACCTTTTCAATGAACTCTCCTAGCGGAATGTAAGTTCACTAAAGTTTGAAATTATTTACCTTTTTTCGTCATCATTTCATCACAATAGCGGTAGCAAAATTGAAAGAGTGAAATCTAAACCTCTCACACTGTTTAATGAGGATTTTTTTAATTCGCCCTTTTTAAAACGTTATTCTTCAGTTTTACTCCATTATTTGTCTTCGATGAACTTCGGACTTTATTGTAAAGATCACTTCATGTATTATCCTTTGGCAATTTATTTTATTATTTTATTATTTTATTCGCCCTTTGTTTCTTTCTATAACTGTTTAAAATTAAGAGCACGAAAAGTTTACCCGTAACAGGCGCTACAATTCATTTCTTATCCCTAATATAACAGAGAAGTATCTGAGCTTATGATCGATTTCAAAAAGAGATACTGCAACAAATCCCGGATGATATTAAGAGTTTTCAGAGTTTTCAGTATTGAAAGTCTGTGAGAATGTGGTCAGAAGTGAAGAATGTTATTCGTAAGAAATTCAGATAAGCGTGGTGAATGAGTTATTATTTTATGTGATATAACATATTGGTTTTTCATGTATAGATTGTACGAATAGAAATGTTTCCCCTATGAGTCTTATTTCTATCCTCTGCTGCTATTTGAATTTTCACACACAAAAAAATTGTTTGTTTTTAGAATTAACCTATTACTGACTGCAATTATCGCGTTCCATGGAGATTGTAAATTTATAAATTGCTTTGGGGCTACTTTCGTTGATTTCTTATTCATTGTCTGATTGTTGAATAACAGTCTTATTTCTATTAAATAATTAGTACCTAAAAAGAAATAAAACGGAAATTTTTTTTTTACAAACGCTTCTTCAGGCTAAAGAAAAAAAAATTGAATGGAGTATATGCAACAAAATAACATCAACTCTGAAAGTTTTATTCAGAGAAATTATCAAAATTTGAATTTTTATTAAAATTATTTAATATAATTAATTATTTGAGTTTTAATAAAGTTTGTTTTTATACTTCACTTCACACATAAAATACAATAATGTGAGGTGGCCTGGGATTTTCAGGCTCATTTCGGAAATTACTATTTTTAGCTATTGGGCTCTAAACATAAAAAAAAAAAAAAAAAATCAAATTTTCAAGGTTTCCCACTTTTTAGCTTCTTTTTATCTTGTCAAAAAGTGTCAAAGCCCAAAAGAAACTTTAAATATGCTTTATGGTGTTTTGTGAAGATAACTGCAACCCTGCATGAAAACTTTCCCTAACTTTAAAAACGCTTTTCTCGGTTTCTTATTTCCCAGCCTTGTGTTATGTTTAGGGTCATATCTAAGCCATTTGGCTAATATATTCTAAACATTTCAACTGTTTTACGCAGGGAATTGGTTGGGCTTTCAAAAAATACGGAAATCACAATTTGTCCAAACTGGTCATTGAGCCTGAAAATTGCAGGCCACCTCACTTTATTGATAATTTGACCTGATTTCTCATATCTCCAAGCAGTTTGATATGAGCAGCCAACATCGTAACTGTTGGGAAACATAGTTACAATTATGTCAAAATTAAAAACATTTGTTTCTTTTTTATGTGTTGCAGATAATTTTCTCACTGATCTATCAAGATAAGGCCCTGGTCATCCCAAGAGATATTCCAGCTATGTTAGGAGAGAGCACGTCCGCAAAAATGCACGTTTGTACTAAAGTCGGTAATGGACCGCAATAGCTCAGACAGCTAAAAGAAACTCAACTTTTTATGAGATAAAAATGATGAAGTAAATATTTTTTTTTCATCAAGTTGATGAGCACCGGTTTTCCTATGACCAAAGGCACGGCTAAGGAAAAAAGTAACAGACTTTAGAATATTTATTTTTAAGTTCAGAGAAACAGCCCAAACATTGCCCTTCGGTTCTCCATGGATGCAACAGAAATCCACGGTATGAATTTGTTCAGGCAAGGCAGAGGATCTTTGAAATGAAGGTAGCCATGTCTGTAAAGTCAACATACAACTCACTCCTCGCCATTGACTCAAACAAGCTCAGTTTTTTAAATGGTCCGAGTCAAGCTGGTGTCGATACCTCTCGCTTACCACTAGGTCTACACAGACATGTCAACAGCTGTTGTAGATCGAGAGGACTCAGATATGAACATAGACAGCTGGGACCCGAGTCAAGCTGGTGTCGATACCTCTCGCTTACCACTAGGTCTACACAGACATGTCAACAGCTGTTGTAGATCGAGAGGACTCAGATATGAACATAGACAGCTGGGACCCGAGTCAAGCTGGTGTCGATACCTCTCGCTTACCACTAGGTCTACACAGACATGTCAACAGCTGTTGTAGATCGAGAGGACTCAGATATGAACACAGAAAATTGGACCCCGGGTCCATGAAGACACTTTGGTTCACCTTTTTTAAAAAAAAATTCTTGTTACTTTTATCCCTACATTTGGATAACGTTGTTTGTATAACAATTATTGTTTCCATCATTCTTAATATTTTATTGATTTTCACATAATCTAAAAACAAAATAAAATATTTAAGTTTACTTTTTTTTTCTGTAGGCTCTATTTATAATACTATTCAATAAATTAAATTCAATGAAAAAAGTTTTCGTGATAATCAAATTATTCACAAAATACTTAATATTTAAAAAGTGTTGTTTTTTTTTTTGTCACAGCTTTGTCCTCCACGTGGAAAGAGGTAAAATATGTATGCTTTATGAACGCCCTTTCTAACTTGACCATGTATTGCTAATAGAATGTGGCGCTAAAAAAAAAGATGTGTATACTGTTTTATATTGCTAAATGACAACACCTTCCGTCTTTTGTTAAGAACTTAATGCAGTAATTGCGTTTACTTTTTTAAGCAAACCCCACGCGTCGGGTATTAAAATGATACTTTAGATGATCAAGTAGGACATATTACTTTTAATTCGAATCAATACTACCTTTAATTCGAATCAGGACTACTTATTTTGAATCCGTACTACTTTGAATTCGAATTAGTACTACTTTTAATTCGAATCGATACTACTTTTAATTCCAATCAGAACTATTTTGAATTCGAATCAGAACTACTTTGGATTCGAATCAATACTACTTTTAATTCGAATCATTACATCTTTTAATTCGAGTCAATACTACTTTTAATTCGAATCACGAACAAAAATTTTATGGCACGTAACCAAATTCTTCCCTAGAAATAGCACGTGCATTAATTTTTCATACTACCTCTGTCAATAAGCATTTGTGTATCGTATTTCTACAAGTCATTGTTTTTCCCTTCGAATTTGGGGGCTAACATGAAATTCCTTCAGATTTTTAATCACTGTACAAAGGTTTGAAAAAATGCAATATTCAGGTTACAAGTAAAAAAAAGTACAAGTGTCAAAAGTACATCAGAGGCTGTTGCATAGAAACGATCAAATATATTTTTTTCCTTTTCCCTGAAAGGTCGTTTTTGACACGCGACATTGTTTCTTGGTTGCCACGACTGTGCCTATTTACTTACAGTCGGAAAAGATTAAAAAAAATTAAGATGTAATTTCCAAATGAATAAAAAATTTTAAAGCTTAAGTGTGACCAAAATTTTCAGATAGAGCAGTCAAAAGGGTAAATTAAAAAGAAAATAAACAAACAAAAACAAAACAAAACAAAACAAAACGAACAAAATGAAAACGATTTTAATTTTTTGAGTTACAAAATATTTTATGCGGCCACAAGGCATTTTGAATAAACTTAATTATGATAAAGAAGAACAAAAACAAAAAATTGATGCCACTAAATCATTCCAGGAACAAAACACTGATACTAATTACTGTTATTAAAACCTATAAAGGAAGAAAAATTTTTATGCAGTTTTTTTTTAGATATTCAGTCAAAAAGCCTTGGAATCATAAAGGCAGGAGCTTTCATTTCATAGCTTTTATTTACGATTTCGACGTATCAAAGAATAAAGTGTCAACCTTCTGATTTTTGCTACATTGACCATGGCTGCCTCACAATAGACTCTCAAGCAAAGTACAATATGAAAGTTAAGAGGTTTCAAAGTCGTATATCAATATATACAATGTGCAAACAGTTTACAGTTTTTATGGATAGCAATATAGATTGTTTGGTTATATGACAGATAGTAACAACAGTAAAATAATAAAACATATTCACAAAATACTGAATATTTAAAAAAGTGTTTAATTTTTGTGACATGTTTGTCTTCACTTGGCTAGAGGTAAAATATGTATGCTGTATGAACAAAATTTCTAACTTGACCATGTATGGCTAATAAAATGTGGCGCTATAAACAAGATGTGTTTACTGTTCTTATAACGCCAAATGTCACCATTGACAAAAGCATAGAGTGTACTATGGACTCATAAATAATTTTTGTTCTACTATCTGTCTCTAAATCTTGTCTCTAGTTCTTAAATCAACAGAACGAACACAGCAGTCTAAATTTAGAGTTGTAAGTGTAATATACCAGTACATTTACGCTTGAGTTAATTGCATCAAAAACATTAGTGACAGATCCAGTCGTGTAGTATAAATACTGGTACCGACGTTCTACATCAAATTCAGGCTCTAGCAATGAAGTGGAATTTCTTATAAATCTTGGGATATTACAAACAATAAATATGGTAGAAATGAGGACCAACTGTTGAATGATTCTAGCATCTTTGTTATTTAGGGTTGATGTGGAGCTGATGTGGCTATCATCAATGCCAGATTTCGAAGCCGAGATTTCATTGCTTGAGACTGATGCGCTGTTTCTGAACTGGTTGGCTGTTCTCAGTTTTCTGGCCATGATGATCACACACACAGATAAGATGACCTGTGCTATAGTAGAGAGTCCCATGTCGAAAAGTGACCATATGATATTCTTGATAATTTTTCGGTTCGGGTGAAACCACAAAGTAGGTCGCGATGCTTTGAATACTGGGTCAAAGGTTACGGGCAAACCCATGTGGGCCACTACAGGAATGCGAGTGACAATGCTAAGATTAAAGAAAGCGATTACCACTGCGAAAGTCCTTTTGACGGAGATGATACTCCGGAAGTGTAGAGGGCGCGCCACGCAAAGACATCGTGCCACGGCCAGATAGACAGTAATGAGAACAGTTGTCACGTTGAACACGGTGATGACATTAAATGAAAAAACAGCAACACCATGGGGATCAAGAACAGATACAAACACAGGTCTGCTGTGGTTACCTAAGACGGGCTCATACTTAAAATATGTGAGTATTTTCGTCAATTCAAGTGTGTTAATATACGTGCAAACCCACAGGCTCAAAGAGGAACAGTTGACCCCCATATCGGAGATGGAAAGTAAAAGGAAAGCCAAGGTCATGCCATCTTTAGTCACACCCATTCTCATGAAGGTCCTCACATTGACAAGATTTGCAAGAAAACCACACAGGTTTAAACTTCCGCCGAAAACGCCAAGGATTTCCATGGAAAGAACAAACTCTCCCACGGACATGAGGCCTTTGACATTGTTGCTGTCCGTTGTGTTGGGGTAGCCAGATACTGCCGCCGCCATACTGGACGACTGTATAAAGTCCTAAAATTAGAATATTTGGTTACTTTTGTTTCCATGGTAAAACAACATAATTTTCTTTGCGATATACTTACATAAGATGATTTTTATATACACATGTATGATTATAGAAGGGGCCGAAACAGAATTAAATATAATAATTTTTTTAATGTCAACAGCCAGCGTTTCATTGATCCTTTTCGTAAGTTCTAGTGTTTCCATTGATTTTTTAAACATCCAAGAAAAGAACTTTTGAAAATCTAACCCGCCATCAAGATGTAAACAGCCAGCGTTTCATTACGCAAGTCCATTATAACAGTTTCCAGCATAAAGCTCTACCAACAAAGATAACTGTTGCAGAATCGACCGAATTAAGAGTTTTCATATCTTTCCAAATTTTTGTCTTTTTGCAACGTAGCTGAACTTGAGCTATTTTGAGTGCACGAAAAAGCCTTGGATGGACCATGCTAAATCTTTGAAAAACTATATTGGTAAATCAACAGGCCAAATCTCAGTCTCGAGTAAATCTTTACAGCACTGCAAAACCCGAGTATCAAACTACTAGTTCGGTCTAACACATCAGTCAATTAAAAAAAAACAACAACGAAAAGAACAACAAACTAACCCCCCCCCAACAAATTACAAATAAATAAATAAAAACAATTAACTGGTACTTCTCAACAGACAAAGTTATAGCCGCTGTTACCAGAAACACTTGTTTTTATAAATTTTAATTGCGATAAAATCTGACGTATTCATTTAGAATTTCATGGCCCATATACCTGAACATGCTTTTTGCAAGCTTAAAAATATAGTAATATATTGTAAATCAAGCATATTACGTTTGGTCTTCTTTAAAAATTAAAACCGTCCGCTGATCTGACGTGCCTTAGAATGCCGCAACGAGGTTTTCGTGATGAAAAAAAAAAGAGATAATATAACACCCACGCATTTGCAGTTCTCAGTCAACAAAAGACCTAACAATCTGGTTCTTCAATCCACTAAAAAACATTCTGCCTGTCGTGTTTCCCAACACAAAAATAACTTCACATAAGAATGTGGGTTTCTTTGGTGACTTTCTTAGACTTGCAGATAGTTAGATCTACACTGATAGTGGAGATAAAGGGTGGTGGACATCTTTATAAGATGGCTGTTTAGAATATAAAGTGAATCAGAGATACTCAACCAAAAAAGCAACATATGAGAAATTTCAAGATATATAAAATCTCAGCAATATTGCATGGCGACGCATGAAAAACTGACGAAGAATGCGATAAAATGTTGACGAAAATTCTCGAAAGAGCAAGGGAGAACAATGTGATATTTCATTTGAAAAAGTTGCTTTTTTCCTTATAACACTACTGCAGGCAAAAAAAAAAGTTTTCACATCTCTATATTCTCACAACTTGAACATCGATAGTAAATCATATCAAGAGGTATATAGCTTATAAAAAAAAAACAACAAAAAACAAAAAAACTGTAGCAGACCCTGTTGTATAGATATATTAAGAAAAATTCAACTAACTTACCGACTGTATAACAAATGGTGACTGCCTGAAAACTCTTCCAAGTTTTTTTGCCGGTCAGAGTTTTGAAGGTAACGGGGTTGTCTGGAAATTCCCCGCCATAGCGTTGTTTTCTTAACACGGCTAGCTTTCTGCAAAAAGGAATGTGAATAAAGACAAAAGATATACTGTTTTTTTTTCTCTTCAAAACCCATACCTTGTTAAAACGGTTAGATACTCAAAGCCGCAATAAGTGAGCTAATTTTGTAAAATTCCAATCTTTATAGATGCTTTTAAACGCTCATTATCACTTTGGTACAATTACGAAAGAAAATGAATGAATAACCTCAAGACACCTTACGTTTGTACCTACATAGTCTTGTAACAAGCGTTTTGAAGGACCTTAAAATAGATTGTGAAAGTAAAGAATTGGCTGTTTCCCAGTATTTGAAGAAATCATAAGGTCTAAAATATGAAGGTGATTTTCATTCTCAAAAGATATAATCTGTCACATCACCGGATTTACATCGCTTAGAAATACTGAGGAATATTCCTGCGAAATTTAACAGGAACGCCAGTAGGTGTTGGGCAGTACCATCTATCTAGATAAATGATAAAGGTGTTGGGTTAGGACATCCGTCCTGATACCAGTATGTACGTTCTTCACGGGTTCGGTGCCCCATATAATCTTTTGACTTTCGCCCTACCTGAGGAGGGCGTTTGACTTGAGGAAGAAAGGTCTGAAATATCAGTTTTATAGATTTACTATTTCAAACAACAAACACGCAACGTTTAACTTCCATACCATCTTCTCTTTAGACTATTTATTTCAATCCATTATGAGTCAATGGTTTAACTTTGACAAAGAGAAGAAGATATATATATATATATATATATATATATATATATATATATTTATTTAATTCGACGTTTTCTCCGATTCCTATTTTTACTGTTTCATAAAATGCTCTTTCGATTTATCCTCTTGATGCCAACTGTTAATTGATAGCAGGTGGCAAGCAGTATTTCGGCAGTAATCTTAGTCCAGAAACAACTAAGATAATCTATGTTCCATTCCATTACACGAAAAAAAATACGGTCCTTGAGGCATTGACCTCTCTTAACTATTAGAGCAGTTAAAAGTCTTTCAGGTCCAGTTTGACTAGTCAAAGTATGGCTCAATGTAACTGATAGAGCGAGAGCTGTACTGATGCATTGACAGACGTTTTTTAACGGAAGGTTGTGTTAGCCACATTTCGCCAGTTTGCTATCTATGGTAGAATTATTTATTTCAATTACGCGTTTACAGTCTGTTTCAGAGCAAGATAAACTTGGGAGTTAGGATCGTCTGAGCTTCTGTTTTTTTTTTTTTTAATTTTCCCACTATATACTAGGATGGACCCACACAAAACTTACATGCAAAGGGATGTGGATTTCAAATGAAAATCTGAAAAGCATAGTATATCTATATAATAGTTTTTTCTTTCGATTGTCCATGTAAACTCATTTCAATTTTCTAGCATGTTCTTTATTTGGAATCGGATAATTGTGTGTCCTCACAATTTTTTTTCTCGGTTTGGGACAAAGGTTTGAGCTGATCATTAATTTGATATCGTTCCTAGACATGATGTCTGTGGGGGTAATGCGTTCCAAGTAAGTAAAATTGGCATAACAATGGTAAAAAAAATAGCAGAGCATTTGTCTCTTGATGTAAGAACATATAGCCCAAGTATAATCATCCAATCACGTTGTTAAAATAATTGAAACATGAAGAGAAAATTGATTTTTACACTGTTCTCGTGATTTTCCTCTTCCACTGCTCCTTAAACCCCGAATATTTTATCGTGGATTTGATTGCTTGCATAATAAATTTCTATTCAGTATTATCTTGACGATTACCAAAAATTCTTCTTTGCGAAGTTTAATTTCACTAAAGGTTGAAATTATTTAATTTTTTTCTTCATTCCAATACAAATGCGGTAGCAAAACTGAAAGAGGAAGTCGTAAAGTATTCGTTAGAGTTCTCAGACTATTTAATGTAGATCCTTTTTAATTTATCCTTTTTAAAATGTCGTTCTTCAGTTTCGCTCTATCCTTTGTCTTCGATGAAACTCGGAATTTATGGTAAAGACCACTTCGTGTATTATCATTTGACATATTCTTTTTTCTGATCATTATTCTGTTTGTTTCTGTTTTAAAGTAATGTTTATGAAGTTCTTTTATTTCTTTTGAAAAAAATTTCCAGAACTCTTTAAAACTAAGAGGATGAATAGCATACCTGTAAAAGGCGTTCAAAAATAATTTTCCACCGCTAAAGTGACTGTGTAATTTCTGAACTAAAGATTATTAAAAATTTTATCATGTAAGGCTTATGATCTTTTTGAAAAAGAGGAGCTGTAACAAATCCCAGGTGAAATAAAGATCAAGTAGAATTTTCAGTATTAAAAGCTTGCGAGAATGTGCTTAGAAATGAAGAATATAATTTTCATTGAGTTCTTAAGAAATTTAGATGAATGTGGTGAACGGTTGATGCTTTTGTGTGATGTAACAAATTGGTTTTTCATGTATAGATTGTACAAATAGAAATGTTTCGTTCCCTATTAGTTTTATTTCTCAATTTGTTTTGCTATTTAAATTTTCACAAAAGTATAGTTTTTTCCTGTTTAATTAAAGCTATTACCGCATTCATCACATTCCGTGGGGCAATGTGAAATTACAAATTGCCCTGGGGCTGCTTTGGCTGCCTTTTCTTCTTCTCGATTTTTTTGTAAGTTATTAATAGTCTTATTTCTACTTAAGAATTAATTGTACTTAACAAAAAGTATGAAACATATTATTTGTTTATTTCTTATAACCCTTCTTTCCGCTGATATACGAAAAAATCGAATGGAGTATATGTAAAAATGTAACATAAATCCATGCAAGTTTTATACAGAGTTCTCAAAACTTGAATTAAGAAAAGTATTTAATATATAATTATTTGAGTTCCAATAAGGTATGCTTTTGTAATCTCACACATAAAACACAATTTTTGACAATTTGACCTGTTTTCTGATGTCTCTAAGCAGCTTGAAATGAACAGTCAACATAGTCGTTGTTAGAAAACGTAGTAATATCTAAATTAAGAAAAAGAATATTTGTTTATTTTTTACATGTTGCAGATTTTTTCTGGCCGATGTATAAAAACAGGTTCTAGAATATATAAAGACTAAATGAAAAAAAAACCCATCAATATCGTATATCCCCAGCACAAATATTCGCCAAGAAATAATGTAAGATGTCAATAATTATACTCCATTTAGGTCCACTACCTATCTCAATACAAGTCGACTTACTCACTGATGTTTCTCGAGGTTTTGGAGTATATTCTGTAAATAAACGTGCTGCAAAGCATTTCCTCACATGAATTTAAACTTATTCTTCCTGTTTCCTTTTTTCCCCGAATTGAATGGTCAAGAATTATTAATTATGGACAAGGAAAGCGGCTCTAAGGTAATAAGATATCTATTCTTTCTTTTTCAACAGTTATTTAAATAAGTCGATATCCGAAGTATTAGATCCAAGTAATTAAGAAAAGTCATAAAGCAGAGGTTTTTTTTATTAAGTTAATGGCATAACTGTATTTAACATTTTAATCTGTTTTAAAGCTGGACCATGCTTAAATGCCATGAAAAATGTAGATGCAAAGAGAAAAATTGATCTCACAATTTTTTTCTACTACTCTTGCTGTTTTTGTCGAGGATCTATTTTTTGAACGGTATCAATTGCTCTCTAAATTCTTTTTGCGTATCTTAAAGACCAAGCTTAAAATGGTTTTCTTTGACCTTTTAAAAAAAAATCTATTTTGACCTGAAAACATCAATAGTAATTTTTATCTTACAAAAGACGCTTCATAATAAATTGTTATACTCGTAGTGAGTAATGCTTGGAATGACCAATTTCCAAATTAATTAAACGTAGAAGATGTCATTGATATAAATTTGTTCAGACAAGGCAGAGGATCTTTGAAATGCTGTTAGCCATGTCTGTAAAGTCAACATACAACTCACTCCCCGCCATTGACTCAAACAAGCTCAGTTTTTTAAATGATCCGAGTCAAGCTGGTGTCGATACCTCTCGCTTACCACTAGGTCTACACAGACATGTCAACAGCTGTTGTAGATCGAGAGGACTCAGATATGAACATAGACAGCTGAGACCCGAGTCAAGCTGGTGTCGATACCTCTCGCTTACCACTAGGTCTACACAGACATGTCAACAGCTGTTGTAGATCGAGAGGACTCAGATATGAACATAGACAGCTGAGACCCGAGTCAAGCTGGTGTCGATACCTCTCGCTTATCACTAGGTCTACACAGACATGTCAACAGCTGTTGTAGATCGAGAGGACTCAGATATGAACATAGACAGCTGGGACCCGAGTCAAGCTGGTGTCGATACCTCTCGCTTACCACTAGGTCTACACAGACATGTCAACAACTGTTGTAGATCGAGAGGACTCAGATATGAACATAGACAGCTGGGACCCGAGTCAAGCTGGTGTCGATACCTCTCGCTTATCACTAGGTCTACACAGACATGTCAACAGCTGTTGTAGATCGAGAGGACTCAGATATGAACACAGACAGCTGGGACCCGAGTCAAGCTGGTGTCGATACCTCTCGCTTACCATTAGGTCTACACAGACATGTCAACAACTGTTGTAGATCGAGAGGACTCAGATATGAACATAGACAGCTGGGACCCGAGTCAGTGGGGACACTTTGGTTTATCTTTTTGTTCTCTTATTATTTTTCTCTCTTCTTTTGGATAATGTTGTTTGTATTACAATTGCTTTCATCATTCTCATATAGTCCATTAATTTTCACATAACCTAAAAGCAAAATAAAAGTTTCAGTTTAATTTTTTCTTTGCATGCGCTATTTACAAAACTGTCGAGGAAGTCAACAGCACTAATGGAAAAAGTTTTTGTAACAATCAAGATAGATCAATAAAAATTTGTAAAATATTCTCCAATCTTCAAAATCGTGAGATACAAAATAAACTGATGGATAAGCCTAACATAGAAGAGACGAACGCAAGATGCAAGCAATTAATATCGCAGAAGGTCTACACAATATTTATGATTTCTTAACAATCTTGCCAGATTTTGTCAGGCCAGATTTTGTCAGGCCAGATTGTATCATCTCGCTGATAATGACAACAGTGGTCCCAGTACTCATTAACTGGTGAGTTCCATATAGCGAGAAAAAAAAACAACCTGTCCTTTATATTAATAAACATTGGAAAAACTAGAAAGACATTTTAAGTTTTTATATTGTTGAGAACATAATAATGTTTGCCTATGATCTTTTCTTAAAGAATATTTTACACTATGTGCATTTTGTTTTCTAAAAAAAGCCCCACCCCATTCTTGGCGGTCGGGTATTGGAAAAATAGCTTGGACGATCAAGTAGGACGTATTTACTTTATTTCGATTCACCAACGGAAAATAGTACATGTATTGGCTCTGGGGGCGACCTTGATGTTTCTTCAGATTTTAAATAACT
>JAWDGP010001802.1:237500-270000 GCA_033675545.1 Elysia crispata
AAAATCAATGGCTGGATTTTTTCTATCCTGTTACCAAAAAGTTAATTCGATCCATAAAAATTTAAGGCAATCTAAAGATAATTTCTTGGCTGAAAAACATTTTGGAGAAGCGCTTTTTGGAATATATTTTTTCATTGGTGCAACAGATCTTCAGAAAAGATAACCTTAATCCCCCCCCCCCCAAAAAAAAAAAAAAAAAAAAAAAGTTACAAATGTTCACATATAATAAACATCAAAGACCGAGCGCGAACTTAAATTTTAGCTTTTAAAACTTTAATACTTTTATGACTATTCATAATTTTCCTCCAGTAGAGATTCCTAGTTATTATTGTATTCTAAACCACTGACCTGTAATTGAATGATTTATTTGGTACTATTAATTTTTCTGAGACTAAGTCCAGTTTTAATGGTTTAATATTTCCCTCAATTAACCTCTCTTTAGAAATTTCTTTATCCACGTTTGACTTTTAGACCTAGATGAGATTCTGAATTTCATATAAAGATCATTATCTTTTTTTTAATTTCCTTATTCTGATCCTTTGACTGGTTTCCTGTGTTTCATTTTTAAAATATAATTTTAAGAAAAATGTCTATGAATTGCTGCTATTTTTTCGAGATGGCGCAACATTTTTACACCCAGAACGCTCTTAAATAAAGATGGTGAGTTATATATCTTAAAAAAAAAAAACCCCTTCAGGGAAATAAACCATTTTCCATCACCAAGACGACAGTATAGTTTCTGAATTTCAATGGGTACATTTTTTTATAATAAAATGGCGACAAAATAAGGTAACAAGTCAAAGTGTGTAAACCCCCAAGTACTGAAAATATTTAGTTCCACATTGATTGTCACAATAACAAGATATGAAGAGTATGAAATGAATGATATATTCAACTAAATATCCAAAGTTGAGGCTTTTTGTTTCATTACACTCTATTGTCATTGATCTGAGGATACACGCAGAGATACGGTTTTTTTTTTCAAATAAGATCACCAGCGAAACATTCGAAGGAATGTTTGCAAAGCTATACAGATAACTCGAAATTGGTCACTTATTGCTGATACTCCCTGGTGATTATGCGAGAAAAATTTCAGGCCATCTATCTTGTCCGATAACTCCTAATTTTTAATTTAGAGACAATTTATTTTATTTCAATACCTACAAAATTCAATCCAATTTTTACTAGCCTATTATTCTGTTATTTTCGTTTTCTTGCAGCTTTGATGGTCGATTTGAAGAAAAGAGCTGAGAAAAATTCTAATGTTAAGACCAGGAGGATTTTTCAGTATTAAAAGTCTGTGAGAATTTGTTTTAAATGGACTGTGAGAATGTGCTTCGCAATAAACAATGTCATAAGAAATTCAGATAAAGTGAATGATTATTTCTTTTGTAATGTGGAACATTTGGGTTTTTAGGCATAAATTGTGAGAACTAAAACATTTTATTTTTCTATGAGTTTCGATTTCTGTTTTATTTTGTGATTGAATTTTTCACAGAAAATGTATATTTGCCTGTTTGATTAAACTACTAATGACTGATTTGATTGCTTTTCTTGATGCATTGTGAAATTTTATGTAGCCTTGAGGCAATTTTGGTTACAATTTTTTTCCTTAGATGTTTTATATCTATAATATGGTTTGTATTTAATTGAATTTTAGAATATTTCAAATTTATTTTCAAGTTCTCATAAGTTCAGTTTGTATTCATTTATTCTTTATATTCATAGCTGACAATTTTGCTTGTTTTCTGTAACCAAGCAGTTGCATATGAGCAAAACACACAATGTTTCAAAACGAAATACGTCCAAACATAAAAGTTAAGTGTGAAAAAAATTCTCTGATATAGCTGTCCACCACTGTAATTTTCAAAATGTTCACAAAAGAAACGGAAAAAAAACCCAGCCTAAAAACAAACAAAACGAAAAAACAAACAAAACAAAGCAAAACCCAACAAACTTAGCGATGGTTTAAACATATTCAAGTAAAATTATTTAGGAAGCCAGAATGGGTGTTTAATAAACCAAACCTTTCCTTATCATTGAGTTTAAGAACAAACAAAGGGTCTGACTTTTTTTTTCTAAAGGTGTAAGAAACACCAATTCTTATTCCAACGGCAATTTCAGACATCCAAATCATTCCAGGAACAACTCACTCATGTAACTGTATATATGGCCCATTAAGATAGAAGTTAGTTTTTGACAGTCCTTTTCAAAATATTCAAACTGAACAGAAATTCAGAACTTACAGTTTTTAGGTATCAAAAATTACTGATTACTGCTTGATTAACTCTGGCTTCCTCAGAATAACACAAACAAGCAATGTATAATATTAAAATAAAGTGGTTAAAAAATCGTGCATCCACTGTGTACAATGTACAGCCAGTTTTAAACCTTGTTTGATAGCAGTGTGTATGGCATGGTATCGGTGACAGAAATAAACGATATTAGCTTATGGACCACATTCTTCCATTGTGAGGAAATACATAATATTGACATTTTTAATAACATAGCAACTCTTACACCTTTCTCATTATCTTTTGTTTTACGTCATTTTCTTTAAAGGAGAAAATGAAATATTATTTTAAAATGAACCTACCGTCCATGAAATTATGTCTTTTAAAATCCAATGTGAAGATAATATTTTATTTTGTACAATTAAGTGCTTGGATATAAAAAAGAAATTAAATGACATTAAAATAAAAGGGAAGGGGAGAGAGAGAGAGAGAGAGAGAGAGAGAGAGAGAGAGAGAGAGAGAGAGAGAGAGAGAGAGAGAGAGAGAGAGAGAGCGAAATGATGCTCTTTAATAAAATAACTATATGCACTTCTTTCAATTAAAACTTAAACAGTTATGTATACACACAATTTGAGACCACAAGCAAAAATAAGTGCACTGTGTACTATGCATTTCCGATTGTTCAAGTTTCTTTTATTTCTTTGATTTTACAAAGGTTAAAAACATCGCTTTTATTGTAATCATAAAAAAGCCCCCCCCCCCACCCCACCCCCCTTTTTTTTCACTCCCCCCATAAAATAAAATCCCTTCTCTAAATTTATATTTTAAAAACCTTTGAGGTGGATGCTGCCTCTATTTCTTTTACTCGTACATCAAAGGTAAAACACAAATGTATTAGGGACTATATGGTTTTTTTTCAAGGAAATGCAAGAGTGAGAGAGAAAGAGAAAAATAGAGAGAAAAAGAGATATAGATAGATAGATAGATAGATAGATAGATAGATAGATAGATAGATAGATAGATAGATAGAGAGAGAGAGAGAGAGAGAGAGAGAGAGAGAGAGAGAGAGAGAGAGAGAGAGGGGGAGTGAAAAGAAAGAATGTAGTTTTAGAGCAACCATAACGAAAGCGCTTTACTGCTAAATTGTATGTAGATCTTACTTGAAACGCTTGACCAAAACTTGACAAAAATACAATGTATAAAACAGAAAAGATAATATCAACGTTCCGAACGTAATCTCACATCTCTAATCGAAGTAAGGAGTATAAAAAAGGCTATTATAAATTTTTCTGCTATTGTTTATATTTTGACAAGTGAATATAATGGATCGTATGTATAATGTTCGTCTATCAGTTGACCAGGGACACCTAAAATACTACTGAAACTATACAACAATTTCTACCTTGCTCATGACTTTGTATTACAAATAACTGCGACAAAATAAAAAAAAATTGTGCCGACAGTTTTCATAGTGCTAAAAATCACGACAAGGGATTATTGTGATCTACTATAATATAATTTTGTTGAGAAATCTGTTAGGCTTAGAGGTCCTTAGATAATAATTCTAAGTCTTTATTCAGCACAAGATACACAAACGTCTAAATTTTGAGTTGTAGAAGTAATATACAAACATATTTAAACTAGAGTTAATAGCATCAAAGACATTGGTGACATATGCAGTTGTAGAATACAAAGATTCATATCGACCCTTTGGGGCAAACTCGGTCTCAAGCTGTGATATAGAATTTCTCATTAATCTTGGAATATTACAAACAATAAATATGGTGGAAATGAGGACCAACTGTTGAATGGTGCGAGCATCCTTGTTATTTAGGGTTGATGTGGAACTGATGTGGCTATCATCAATGCCAGGTTTCGAAGCTGAAATTTCCTTTCGCGATACTGATGCGCTGTTTCTGAACTCGTTGGCTGTTCTCAGTTTTCTGGCCATGATGATCACACACACAGATAAGATGACCTGTGCTACAGTCGAAAGTCCCATGTCGAAAAGTGACCACATGATGTCTTTAATAACTTTTCGGTTCGGGTGAATCCACAACTTAGGTCGCGATGCTTTGAACACTGGGTCAAAGGTTACCGGCATGCCCATGTGGGCCATCACAGGAATGCGAGTGACAATGCTTAGACCGAAGAAAGCGATTACGACCGCTAGAGTCCTTCTGATGGAGATGATACTCCGGAAGTGTAGAGGGCGCGCCACGCAAAGACATCGTGCCACGGCCAGATAGACAGTAATGAGAACAGTTGTCACGTTGAACACGGTGATGACATTAAATGAGAAAACAGCAACGCCATGGGGATCAAGAAGAGATACAAACACAGGTCTGCTGTGGTTACCTAAGACGGGCTCATAATTAAAATATGTGAGCTTTTGTGTCAGTTCAACAGAGTAGATATACGTGCAGACCCACATGGTCAAAGAGGAACAGTTTACTGCCAAATCCGAGATTGAAAGTAATAGAAAAGCCAATGTCATGCCATCTTTAGTAACGCCCATTCTGATGAAGGTTCTCACATTGACAAGATTTGTGAAGACACCACTCAGGTTCAAACATCCGCCGAAAACTCCAAGGATTTCTATTGACAGAACAAAGTCGCCCAACGACATGAAGCCTCTTACCTTTTTAGTTGCTGTTGCGTTGGGAAAGCTTGCTACAGACGCAGCCATACTCGAAGAATATCTCACGTCCTAAATTGATATGTTCTGCAATTTTGTTAGCATGTGAAAAACATTATGCTCACAATAAAGAACTGCCAAAGTCTTATCTATTTTATAGCAACTTGTATGCAATATTCTTAAATAAGATAGTATATATCTATATTTACAGAAGGGTTCAAAACAACATTTGACGTTTTTAATGAATAATTAATAATCAATAACTAAGAAATGAATAATAAAAAAAAAGAATCAATCGGAGGCGAAGTAGAAAATTATTGGATACAAACATTTGCATTGGCGTGAAAAATAACCTACTCCATTTAATTAAGAACATATTTTATGAAAATGAAAGCGATATTGTGCTTGTGAATTGAAGGCGGTTGGAGGACACATTCAGGTTCGGTCTCGACATGCAGTACGATCGCATGGACAGCAGGTCAAGTTTGTAACAACTGAGATCAAACAACTCGCCGGTCACGGCTTGGCGCATATCCAGATAGTCTGCTGGTGAAGATTTTTATTTTCTTTATCTCTTGCAAAAAACGGCTAGCTTTCCACAAAACGGAATGCGAATAAGGACAATAGATATAATAATTATGTTAATTTTTTTTACAAACGCACATCTTACTGTCAGCTATAAGGAGTCGCAATAATTCAGCTCATTTTGTAAAACCTAAGTCTCTATAGAAACTTTTAAACTTTCATCATCACGTTGTAACCATGAACTGAGGAAAAGAAATCAACAACTGCAAGGCAGTGTTTCTCTAGACACTGCGTTTGTACCTACATATCCTTACAATGGTTGTTTTTGAAATAGGTCTGACTTACTATTTCAAACAACAAACAATTAGCAATAATTTTCATTCCAAATTTTCTTTACACTTTTTATTTGAAACCATAATAAACAAAATATTTAAGTTCGGAAAAGAGAATAAGAGATATGTTTACTTTATTCAACATTTTCTCCAATTCCAAGATCTTAGATATATATATATATATATATATATATATATATATATATATATATATATATATATATATATATATATATATATATATATATATATATATATATATATATATAAATTACTTACTAAATCGTAAGTTAAATTTCATTATTAAAATTTATTCCATTCATATTTTAAAAATGGCTTACATTTTCTGAAGGCATAAATTGGCTGTTTTGTGATGAATTATGTTATTATTATTATTATTATTATTATTATTATTATTATTATTATTATTATTATTATTATTATTATTATTATTATTATTATTATTATTATTACTATTATTATTATTATTATTATTATTATTATTATTATTATTATTATTATTATTATTATTATTATTATTATTATTATTATTATTATTATTATTATTATTATTATTACTATTATTATTATTATTATTATTATTATTATTATTATTATTATTATTATTATTATTATTATTATTATTATTATTATTATTATTATTACTATTATTATTATTATTATTATTAATATTATATTATTATTATTGTTATCATTATTATAATTTTTCTTTTTCTGTCACCATTATCATCATCCTCATCATCACCATATTGTACTAAGTAGATATATGAGTTTTCATGTGGGTTTAGTTCATTACATTGAATAAAAAAAATAATTGAACAAGCAATATTTGTTCATGAACAGGTAATTCTTGATTGGTGTTTGTTTTTTCTTTTTTTGTTATTAAAGAATCAATGTATACATATTAGAAGAACTTAGCTGACCAGATGTTAAGTCTAGCAGTCGAAAAGAGTCAAGAAAAAACTTAAGTACTTTATCCATATTTGAATCATTCAGATTGTATCATAATCTTTTATCTTTACAGTGCGTGTAGTCTGACATTTTTTAGACTAAGCCTGACTTGTGTGCCTCATAGAACGAGAGCTGTGACAATGCTTAGGCTGATCTTCTCTTTCTAGCGCCGGACAGGCTTTGATTTTGTACATTTTATTGACGGCTTTAAAGTCGTAACAAAAAACGCTCGAATAAGATGTTTAACTTTTGTTTTAAGACCAGGCCAGTTTTGAAGCTGGGATCTGCGATACACCTGTTCAAGCTATTGAATTCATTTATCTATATTTTCATAACTTTAAGTTCATATACATAAATGTGGATTAAAACAAACTTACAGATACGGTATGTGGATTTCAAATAAAATTCTGAAAAGCATGATGCAGCTATATAACAGTAATTTCATATGATTACTCATATATGCACCCATTTTAAATTAATTGGCACGTTTTTTAAGTAGATAAATAAATAATCCACATAACCTTTATTCCACGTCCTGGACAAAGGAGCTACTTAGGTTAAAAGTGCAGCACGTTTGAAAATGTTTATGTGCTTTCGTTTCCAAACATAGTTTCTTGACCATGGTTCAATCAATTGCATGAGAAAATGTCAAAGCAGTTTTTGCATGATGCAATCATGAATAGTCTAAGTATAACCGTCCAATTAAAATTTAAAATAACTGTTTTCTTTGCTTAGTGCAACTTTGATTTTTACACTCATCTCGTGAATTTCCCCTTACAATAGTCATTCTACCATTTACTCATTTATTATGAATAATTTGTTATGGATCTCTTTATTATGGTTAGTAATTTTCTTTTCAACTGTATCTTGAGACTAACAATGTAATTTTCTTTGCGGAAGGTATGTTCACTATAGTTTAAAATTGTTTGCATTTTTAATTATTTTCATTGTTGATAGCAAAATTGTAAGAGAAACTTGAAAGTAATCCTCTCAGATTGCCCTCACTGTGTTGTTACGATCATTTTGAATTGGTCTGACAATCTCATTCTTCCGTTTTGCTCCAGCGATTGTCTTACGACGGAATTGGAAATTTAGTTTTACAAATCGTGACCCATTTTTAATTTTTATCCTGACCTATTCAACACTTTGTTTTATGTTCAAATTGAAACATTTAAAAAATAACGTATATAAAGTGCTAATATTTATTAAAAAAAAAAAACAATTTCACCTACAGCTCTTTAAGATTGAAAAGGTGGATCATTTACCTCTTAAAGGTTTCTTAATTTTTTTATCGCTAAAGTGACAACGCAGTTTCTGCGCTTAAGATGGTTAAAAAATTTATAAAGTAATGCAATGAGCCTGAAGCAGCCACCAATTAAATTTCAAATACTGTTGAATAATTTCGATGAAAAATGGACTTTAAAAACTCTTACAAAAAATTAATCTTTCAACTCGAACACGACTGTCGACAACTTTCATTGAAAAGAAAATCGATGAGATACACAACTGATGTTTTTATTTGGTGGCATCATTACTGCGTGCATGACTCCAAAGGGAGAAATTTAGGAGTCTTTCAGCCCAGTCTCAATAGCTGAAGAGAGCCGAGACGTGGTATGTTATTGTGTATATGTGTGTGTGTGCGGTATGGAGGAGGGGGTGAGAGGGGTTCCCACACAAAATCTTGTAATGAAATGTTTTTTAATCTTTAATGAAACTTAAAAACAGGGTTTTGTTGTTAATTTATTGTGTGTTAAGTAAAAAAATTATAAAATATTCTAAAGGAATTAAAAAAGCTACACCTAATTGGAACTAGATAACATACATAATTATTTGAGATGGGAACCATTCGTTCAAAAGCAAATGCAGGCCAAGCCTTTTGACCAGGCTAGATACAGAGCTTGAGGTGAAATAATAACGATTCTCTAAATCGCTGAAAATGGACTTAAATCTTTTTGTTATTCTTATCTTAAATGTTTTCTAGGCAAACATTTCTAATCTCATCAGATACGGATTTTAATTTAGAAATAAATAGAAATGATTTGCTTCTTTTTTACCCGAGAGTGATATGATTTAGGTTCGGGTTCTGTCAATCTAAAGTATGGGTCTTCGTACAAATCCTTTTGTGAGAAAAATTGATATTTCAAACTAAATTTACGTCTTTTTTGCCCATCCGATTTTGATTGAATTTTGTATAGAAGTGCTTGGAGTCATTATAAACAAGATACAAATAAAAATAATGTAAAGTGTATGGCTGCAGATCAAATACTACTTATCTTCGACTATTATTGTGTCGAATTTATTTCTCATAATGTTACTTCGAGTATTGGCTTAAAATTTAATTCAACAGTTTTGTGCTTTAAGATGAATGATTCTAATATTTTGCATTTTTGTAGAAGAGGAAAACTTTAAGATTGTTTTTCATTGAAGGATTCGCATGAAACTAGAAACATCTTTGATTACTGTAGAAAATTATAAGAATTGGGCAGGTCTTCTTCACCCTTCTCTAAAGGAACCCATGAAGGGCAACCTATAAAAAAGTAACGTTGTAACACCTTGTTTTTTTAAAATCTAGATGGCGAAAAATGAACACATTCCGTTTAAGCAGATCAGATATGAGAAAAAAACTGCTTGAGACGCGAAATCTTTTAAGACCGACTGGTGCTCTGTGAAGAACGTTTTCCGCAGTTTGACTTCCAGACAATGTTCACTGGTAATCTCAATAGTTTGACTTCCAGACAATGTTCACTGGTAATCTCAATGGTTTGACTTCCAGACAATGTTCACTGGTAATCTCAATAGTTTGACTTCCAGACAATGTTCACTGGTAATCTCAATAGTTTGACTTCCAGACAATGTTCACTGGTAATCTCAATAGTTTGACTTCCAGACAATGTTCACTGGTAATCTCAATAGTTTGACTTCCAGACAATGTTCACTGGTAATCTCAATAGTTTGACTTCCAGACAATTTTCACTGGTAATCTCAATAGCTTGCGCCATACATATCTATCTCCTCATTCGAGAATGGCGCAAAGCTTGACTAGTTTCTGAGGATGTCCAAACTGGTATTTCTCAAATGTTTTTTTTCTGCAACAGCTTTCGATTGAATACTGTTATCTGGAAACATTCAATGTGATCTATATACCTTTGAACAATGGAGTCAGTATGGTACCTATGTGATTCTCTGAGTCCTAAGACTTTCACATAAGAAAAGTCCTTAACGCTTATGGTCAATACGACACCAAATTTGAGATATTTGGATATAATCTCTCTTATCCTTAATCTTCTTCAGTTCGTTTTATCGGACCTTACTGTGATTAATGGTATTGCAGTGGGTGTCTTTAACCTCCAATACCATCAAACACCTTGCCTCTCATAATTTTACCAGCATAATTTAATCGGAAGTAGACTGATTGAAATCAACTGTAAAGTAACAATTATACTTTTCGTACAGTTTCTCCTATTCAACTGTGGATTTCGTTTTGAAAAAGAAAAAAATCAAGACTGAGACAACTCATAGTGTATCATCTAACGCCTTAAATATTATCATTCCATAGACCTTACAAAAAACTCCGAACTTTATCTCAAATATATTTTTCCGGTTCTACAGAATGAGAAAAAAGAACTTTAAAAAATATTTTTGTTAGACGTTTATTGAAGTCTCCTGTTTTGATCAGACAATCTTGGACGATTGTTTCACATAGTTTTGGCTATCCTTTTTTCTTTTAATTTCTGTTGCAATATCAACTATCAGTTTTCTTCAAAAGCAAAAATAAACATTTCTACCCAATTTGCCTCAAAATCTATCTTGATACTATAACTAAAAGCTACTAATTTTAGCACTAGAAATTAAACTAAATACAGCATTATGCATCAAGGAGAGAAAACAGAAATATCAGTTCCCACCAACAGGCGCCGACATGTCTAGGAGAGTCTGTGGCACGGATTTTCCCTAGTCCGGTACCGGGTACGCGGCTGTTAGTTTCTGGTATAACAATTTGATGTAACGTGGACTGAAACTGTCCTGTTCCAGCAATTTTGTAGCATTTCACAACCCTTCAGGATACAGTGAGTCGCGATTGTCCTGTCCCAGTAATTTTACAGCATTTCACAACCATTCAGGATACAGTGAGTCGCGGCTGTCCTGTCCCAGAAACTTTGCAGCATTTCACAACCCTTCAGGATGCAGTGAGTCGCGATTGTCCTGTCCCAGAAACTTTGCAGCATTTCACAACCATTCAGGATACAGTGAGTCGCGGCTGTCCTGTCCCAGAAACTTTGCAGCATTTCACAACCATTCAGGATACAGTGAGTCGCGACTGTCCTGTCCCAGAAATTTTGAAGCATTTCACAACCATTCAGGATACAGTGAGTCGCGACTGTCCTGTCCCAGAAACTTTGTAGCATTTCACAACCATTCAGGATACAGTGAGTCGCGGCTGTCCTGTCCCAGAAACTTTGCAGCATTTCACAACCATTCAGGATACAGTGAGTCGCGGCTGTCCTGTCCCAGAAACTTTGCAGCATTTCACAACCATTCAGGATACAGTGAGTCGCGGCTCTCGTACTCCAATACGTGCGGCATAATCCTTTTCATTTCAAAAGTCACATAATTATTCTGTGACCGTCCTGTTGTAATGCCGCGGACCCTTGAAGATCCCCGTCTATGAAAAAAATTGTCAATAAATTTCTTTATTTTTTTCAGCTTTAAAGGTCGATCTGAAGAGAAGAGCTGCAACAAATCCTGGATGATATTAAGGCCACATGGAGTTTTGAATACTGAAAACCTATTGAGAATTTGTTTGAATGTATTGTGAAGATGTGCCTAGAAATGAAGTATCTCATTTTCAACAAGTTTATAAGAATTAAATGAAGTGATTGATTAATGCTTTTTTATGGTGTAACATACAGGCTTTTTATGGATAAATTGTAAGATTAAAATTTTTTGTTTCCCTTCAGTTTTTTTAATCTCTTTTCTTTATGATTTAAATTTTCACAAAAGTATTTCTGTTAAGTCTGTTTAGTTAAGTCATTATTCACTGTATTTATTGCGTTGCCTGGGAAATCTTAAACGATCTTAGGTCTACTTCGTTTTCTTGTTTCTTTTCCTTATTTTTTTATTTGTATATGAAACAATACAATGTAAGGGACAGGTTATTGTACAGGCTTCTTTCGGCTGAAAATAGAGAATGTAACCATTCATGTGTTCCAAAAAAAGAAAGAACGTAGAAAACTTCAAACTTTTATCAATTTTTTACAAAACTATATATAAAGTATCCGCTTTTCTTATAACATAACTATGAGGCGTTCAAATAAATTCAGATAAAACTCGCTCATTTTCATAACTATATTTATGCCCGAAAAAGTAAAATAAATAATGGTTATATGAAGATCCTTTTTCAATATTCGAACAGAATAACCTTAGGAACAGAAAGGTGGGAATGCTTTTTTCTTCTTTTTCTTTACTTTTTAGGAAACAGGATTCACAATAATAAAATATTGAAAGAGCAAGGCAAAAGTTCAATGGTCTGGAAATACTTTTTCACCAATTTTTTTGTACTTTTGTTTAAGTTACACATTTCTTAAGGAGGAAATCAGATACTCTTGGAAAAAAAACTTCCATTTAGGCAAATAACTCTCTTCAAATTACAGCACGAAGATCTTAATCTATTTTTTATCAGAGAAGTAGTTAAATTTAGGGAAATATATTTCAAGCTATTACTTTTGTAAACATTTTCAATGAAACAACTGAAGCCTTACGCACCAAACAAAAAGGTCTGTTACCTCTGTTTAGAAGAAAAGTTTAGAATATTAACGGAGAAACCAACGCTAAACCGAAGAAAGGAAATCTTCACTTTCTGTGGACATAAAGAGCGTTTCCTGCTCAAGAATATCATCATTTTGCCACAGCCGCCTGATGAGAGCAACAAGGTTCGAAACACCAGTGTCATGGAAGGGCCTTAGTCCATGTATTTTATAATTATTATTATTATTATTATTATTATTATTATTATTATTATTATTATTATTATTATTATTATTATTATTATTATTATTATTATCATATATATACATATATATAAATATATATATATATATATATATATTACATGTATAAAATTGCAAGTCTTGAAACAACTTAATAAATCTTTTTTTAACAAATGAGGACATAACTGATTCTTTAAATAATATTAAAGAAAAGCTCGTATTTTGTGTGACTTCAGCCACAAACCCTTGTTTACAATCTATTATTCATGTTGACTATTGTAATTTAGAATGACTGCGCCTTAGTTATTATTTGTGAATTAATTTCTTCTTTTATTTGCAGCTAATAAGGTCGGTTTGAAGAGGAGGAGCTGCAACAAATCCAGTAAGAAATTAAAACCTGAAGAAATTTTTCCTTTTAAAAGCTTGTTAAAACTTTTTTAAATGTGCTGTGAAAATGTACTTAGATATAAAGAATCTTATTTTCAATGAGGTTATAAGAAATTTAGTTAAATAAAGCGAATCACTGATGATTGTGTAGAGTGAATTATCTTGACTTTGCTTGGATCAGTCATGAAAATCAACATATTTTTTTATCTCTAGTTTGGTTTCCTCTTTTGCTTTTTTATTGTAATTTACACAAAGGTATCGCTTGACTGTTTAGTGAAGCCAGTGCTCATGGCATTTATTTCTATCCCATGAGACATTGCGAATATTTGGGTCTACTTCGTTTCTTGTTTCTTTTCCTTAAAAAGGTTTACTTTATAAAACAGTTTTTGCTATAAAATATAGTAATGGACAGTCACTATCCACAGTTAAAATCACAATCTAAATCTATCTAACTTAATTATAATTAAATTACATTTAGAACTATGGGATAGTAAAAATACTCTTTTTATTTTTATCTTTGTGGTTAAATCCAGGCAAGAGAATATCGTTCGCTGTAATACAACAAATTAAATCGTGTAATCTATCATGACATAAGAATCTTCGATCGTAACTCTGACACTTCATTCAACACAATGAACAGAAAAGTCTAAACTTGGAGTTATAAGCGTAATACACGAAAACGTTTACGCTGGAGTTAATTCCATCAAAAACACTATAGACAAATCCAAAAGTGAGATACAAAGATTGATATTGACCAGTTAGTTCGAATTCGGGCTCAAAAAATGGAGTGAAATTTCTCATCAATCTTGGAATATTACAAACAATAAAAATGGTAGATATGAGAACCAACTGTTGAATGATGCGAGCATCCTTGTTATTTAGGGATGATGTGGAGCTGATGTGGCTATCATCAATGCCAGATTTCGAAGCAGAGATTTCATTTCTTGAGACTGATGCGCTGTTTCTGAACTGGTTGGCTATTCTCAGTTTTCTGGCCATGATGATCACACACACAGATAAGGTGACCTGTGCTACAGAGGAGAATCCCATGTGGAAAAGTAAGAACACTATGTTTCTAATCGTTGCACGGTTCGGGTGTAGCCACAAAGTAGGTCGCGATGCTTTGAACACTGGGTCAAAAGTTACCGGCATGTCCATGTGGGCTAACACAGGGATGCGAGTGACAAGGCTAAGACAAAAGAAACCGATTACGACCGTGAGAGTCCTTCTGACGGAGATGATACCCCGGAAGTGTAGAGGGCGCGCCACGCAAAGGCATCGTGCCACTGCCAGATAGACAGTAATGAGAACAGTTATCACGTTGAACACGTTGGTGACATTAAATGAAAAAACTGCCACACCCCTGGGATCTAGATTAGATAAAAACGCAGGACTGCTGTAGTTAGTAGCAGTAGATACATAGTTGAAATATGTGAGAATTTCCGTTAATTCAAGAGAGTAATAATAAAAGGATATCCATGCGGCAAAGGAGGAGCAATTGACCCCCAAATCGGAGAGGGAAAGTAAAAGAAAGGCCAAGGTCATGCCATCTTTAGTAACGCCCATTCTGATGAAGGTCCGAACATTGACAAGATTTGCGATGATACCAAACAGGCTCAAACATCCGCCGACAATTCCAAAGATTTCAGTTGAGAGAGCAAACTCGCCCAACGACATGAAGCCTTTTGCCTTTTTGGTGTCTGTCGCGTTGAAGGAGCTGGTCACAGATGCAGCCATACTGGAGGAGCCTAAGATAAGGTTTAGTTATTTTATTACTATGGCAACACTATTATCGTCATCTTAAACACCTGTTATAAACTTTCCTAATTTATTGTATCCTGTATGTGATATAATTTCATCACACACACACACACATATATATATATATATATATATATATATATATATATATATATATATAATTATATTTATGTATATTTAACTTGTGTAACCAAGTTTTAGATTCTAGAATTATTTTTTGAGCAGACTTTTTGCTCAGCTTATAACAGAACTTGATAAAAAGGATCTGATCATAATATTATCCCAAGCTACCGTTTAAGTGATCAATGTCCATGCCTTGAAGTCCCAGCTTCACCCATCTTAGTTAGTTTTAACTATTTTAATTGGACAAAGGGAGTTGGAGAGATAATGCTAAACGATTGATCAATCGTGCTGCAAAATTAACAGCCGAACTCTCAGTCTAGATATGAGATTTACTAAACTGCACCACTAGGTATCAAGCTATTAACTCAAATTAATCTCGATCTAAAATATCTACCAATTGAATAACAAGAAAACCAAAAATATATAAACAAAAAAACAAAACAAAACAAAACAACAAAAACCAATTAAAAGGCATTTCGTGAACAAGAACCTTATAACCATTAAAACGAGAAACACTTGCCTCTATTAACTTTTAAGTTAAATTAAACTTTATTTCATTTGGAATGACATCATGCCTGACTGGCTTTTTGCAGGCTGATTCGCATTGCAAAAGTTCAAACATAATGGAGCTTTGGAATTTCTGATTTTCAGGATTGAAAAATAAAGTTCTCTAAATTGGACGTATAATATATGGATGAAACAAGCAAGAACCATCAGCTGATTTGACGTAACGTTAGATGCCGTAATTTAACATCCATGATGGAAGAAAGAATATAACACTGACATTCGCATTTCTCCATCAACTCCGGCTAAAGAACTCAAAATATGTTTTTTTTCAATTGAAAACATTCTGCTCACACCCTGTGAAGTTTTCATTGAGCGAATCAATTTCTCAACTGCGTCTATCGCTATTCTTTTCGTATCAGTCTCTTTACGCCTTCCTGTATCTAGACGCTTCTCATTGATGACGGTGAAGAGACCTACTTCTTAAAATTATACGTAGATTTAGACTCAGGATCTTGTCGCTAGAAATAACCTTTAAATTTTTTTTTACCATCGATGCTGATTGTTAAACAAACTAGTCAGGATATAAGTATAATGCTCTTTCATCGAAAAAAATTTGCCTTTTGAGGTCTTTTTTTTTGGAAAACTATTGTAAAAAACGGATGCGTTCGGCTGTATTTACCAAGTTTCGCTAAATCGATATCTACATGAGACTTCTTTAGTTTGACAACTTCCAGTTTTGTGCACTTAATTCACGCCTTTGCTGCTTTAACAAAAACTTTCAACAAAAAATGTTAAACACAACTATTTTGGTTTTCATGTCAGACCAGTTTCTAAGCCAGGACTTACGATACATTGTTCCAAGCTATTCTCTTTATTTCTTTATATTTTCATAAACTTAAGTTCATATCCATATAATTTTATTGAACCAAAAAATTTACCTACACCGGTATGTGGATTCCAAGTAAAAGTCTGAAAAGCATAGTGAAGCTATATAGTAGTAATTTCCATTGATTATTCATGCACGTTCATTTCAAATTAATTAACATAATGTCTACTTTAAATAAGATAAATTATTCTTATTACCGATATCGGTACAAAGGGTTGAGCTGAATTTCTTCAAAATGTTACACATGCCGAACGAATTTTCATCAGTTTTGTTTCTTAACAGAATTTCGGTAATGTACTATGATTGAATTAAGCACCAATGCACTACAAAATGTCACAGCAGTTTTCTCCTGATATAATCAGAGCTAGGCGAACCACAGACATCTATTTACATTTATTAAATAACTGTTTGAATTTTACTCCTCAGCTATGAAAACTGAATCCTTTGTTTGGTATAACATTGATCTTTATGAACTGCATCTTGATTTTTCTCTTGCATTGTACTCTATTGTTTACTCTTTTACTAATGAACATTTTTTCGCGGATTTATTTTCTTTTTGGATGACAATCTATTTTTTTTTCAGTTTTATCTTGACACTAACAATGTGATCGCCTTTGTGAATGATAAGTTTACTTCAAGTTAGAATCATTTACGTAAGAAACAAATGTCATTGATGATAGCAAAATTGCAACAGGAAATGTTAAGATATTCCCTCAAATTGCTTCGACTGTGTAATGACGATTTTTCTCTATACGTCTCTCAATTTCATTCTTCAGTTTTGCTCCACGGTTTATATTGCGACAAAATTCGAAATTTAGTTTTAAATTCGTTATCCATCTTTATTTTTTTTATCTTAATCTGTTCATCACTTTGTTTTAGTTTAAATATTTGCAGTTAAGCGTTCTTTTTTAATAACGTGTGTAAAATGCTATTCTTTATTTCCAAAACACATTACCTCTAGAACTCGTTAAGATGAAGAGGATAAATAGTTAACCTAAAAGATTTTCTATACGATTTTCCACCATGAAGGTGTTGGTAAAGTTTCTGAGCTCAAGATGTTTAAGATTAATGAAAAAATGCAATAAGTTTGAAAGTAGCGACCGTCTTTTAGCAATTGAAAATTTGCAAATTTACCAAATCAAGTATTGTGAAATAACTAAAGGCGAAGTTTTTTTTTTTTTGCTCCATTGCAAATTGATATGATGCCTGGTAGAGCTACAGCCTTTCTTTAATGACTGTGTGAAATCATCACCGCAAAAAGCAGTGTAACTCCTGTATCGCAGTGGTAGGAGCAAAGCAATTTTTTCATGTAAACAATATCGCATTATATAAATCAACATCACCGGTTGATTACATTTATCGGCAACTTAAGTAAAATTTCCTATTTCTAAGAGAACTTCCTTTCATGTTTTGGTGTCTCTTAAAACTTTGAAGGCGATGCTATACAACACAGCAACATCGGTGTTTCCTGTAAATACGAAAATGTTACACATCAGGTGAAAAACTCACTAAGCTGCTGTCTTTTCAAATTATGGACGGTTATGCTTTATGAAAATTTTGTTGGCAAGTCGAATTTCTTTTTGGACAGGCAATTGCATTCAGTTTTTGAATCTTTGTCTTTAATTCAGAAAGTGTGAGTTTTTCTCCTCATTTGACCACTTTTTAAAATCTGTTCTGCGTTTCCTTTAAGAATTGTTTTTAAAACAATAATTTTCAGATATTATGAAATGTAGAAATGCCTAAGTGTGCAATGTTTTACACAACTTTCCATCGCTGGTTGTCCGTCTGAAGGAATCTTTAATGTGTTTTTTAAAGATTAAAGCTATTTTAAGCTTCAGTCATTGAATATCTGTATTTTTTTGTTTTTTTCAATTATCTGCTTCCAAAAGTTTGGCATTGGTCACATTTTCCAAATGGAGCTCTATTTCAAACCTATCTGACTACGCAAAGATTTGCATGTCAGAGTTATTGTTGGGTGTTGTACTGTAATCATGACAGTGCAAAATATTTGCACGCTCTGGTGAGGTTGTGAGGCTTTGTGTATGTGGTGATATCTCGTGTATGAGCTTGGGTGAGCTAGTAATGTCAGAGTGAGCGTAGCTCTATCGCTTTGTTCATTAATACACAGAAATTCCTAACGGCAGTTGCTTTTGTAGCACCGGTGAAGCAGGGCTAGTTTTTACAAAAAGAGGGACTTGTGTTTTCCCTGGTCTGTTTTTTCTTGATCTGGTTAGATGTATATTCGGAGTTAGTTGTAGCATATTCAAAAGGACTTGCCTTCAAGTCAGTGGTTTTAGTTCTACCAAGACTCCTATAGGATTTCTATGAAAGTGAATGCGACTTAAAAGTACTTAGTCTTGTTTAAGTAATTGCCCTGCCTCGACTCAGCATGTAATTGTTTACACTAGTCTTCTTCTTCTTCTTCTTATTATTATTATTATTATTATTATTATTATTATTATTATTATTATTATTATTATTATTATTATTATTATTATTATTATTATTATTATTATTATTATTATTATTATTATTGTTATTACTACTACTACCATATTTTACGAGCTGAAAACATGATTATTGCCGCCTTGGCGTGAACGTCCTCGACCTGTAATCTGTTGTGAGGTCTTCTTGACCCCTGGTACGACTTGCCATTCTTCTGGTCGCTGTGCTATACTACTACAATCGTAACCCGTTTGTGGTGAGCCTATGGGAGCTATCTATCCTCTTCAATCAGCTTGGTGAGCCTGTGTAAGCTGCTTTCCTCTTCAACCAGCTTGGTGAGCCTGTAAGAGCTGTCTGTCCTCTTCAACCAGCTTGGTGAGCCTGTGTGGGCTGCTGTCTGTCCTCTTCAATCAGCCTTGTGAGCCTGTGTGGGGTGCTGTCTGGCCTCTTCAACCAGCCTGTTGACCCTGTGTGGGGTGCTGTCTGTCCTCTTCAACCAGTATGATGAGCCTGTGTGAGCTGCTGTCTGTCCTCTTCAACCAGCCTGCTTAGCTTGTGTGAGCTGCTGTCTGTCCTCTTCAACCAGCCTGTTGAGCTTGTGTGTGCTGCAGTCTCTCCTCTTTAACCGGCCTGGTGAGACTGTGTGGGCTGCTGTCTGTCCTCTTCAACTAGTATGATGAGCCTGTGTGAGCTGCTGTCTGTCCTCTTCAACTAGTATGATGAGTCTGTGTGAGCTGCTGTCTGTCCTCTTCAACTAGTATGATGAGCCTGTGTGAGCTGCTGTCTGTCCTCTTCAACTAGTATGATGAGCCTGTGTGAGCTGCTGTATGTCCTTTTCAACCAGCGTGATGAGTCTGTGTGGGGTGCTGTCTGTCCTCTTCAACTAGTATGATGAGCCTGTGTGAGCTGCTGTCTGTCCTCTTCAACTAGTATGATGAGCCTGTGTGAGCTGCTGTCTGTCCTCTTCAACTAGTATGATGAGTCTGTGTGGGGTGCTGTCTGTCCTCTTCAACTAGTATGATGAGTCTGTGTGGGGTGCTGTCTGTCCTCTTCAACTAGTATGATGAGTCTGTGTGGGGTGCTGTCTGTCCTCTTCAACTAGTATGATGAGTCTGTGTGAGCTGCTGTCTGTCCTCTTCAACTAGTATGATGAGCCTGTGTGAGCTGCTGTCTGTCCTCTTCAACCAGCCTGCTTAGCTTGTGTGAGCTGCTGTCTGTCCTCTTCAACCAGCCTGTTGATCCTGTGTGGGGTGCTGTCTGGCCTCTTCAACCAGCCTGTGTGGGCTGCTGTCTGTCCTCTTCAACCAGCCTGTTGACCCTGTGTGAGCTGCTGTCTGTCCTCTTCAACCAGCCTGTTGACCCTGTGTGGGGTGCTGTCTGGCCTCTTCAACCAGCCTGTTGATCCTGTGTGGGGTGCTGTCTGGCCTCTTCAACCAGCCTGTGTGAGCTGCTGTCTGTCCTCTTCAACCAGCTTGTTGACCCTGTGTGAGCTGCTGTCTGTCCTCTTCAACCAGCCTGTTGACCCTGTGTGGGGTGCTGTCTGTCCTCTTCAACCAGCCTGTGTGGGGTGCTGTCTGGCCTCTTCAACCAGCCTGTGTGAGCTGCTGTCTGGCCTCTTCAACTAGCCTGTGTGGGGTGCTGTCTGGCCTCTTCAACCAGCCTGTTGATCCTGTGTGGGGTGCTGTCTGGCCTCTTCAACCAGCCTGTTGACCCTGTGTGGGGTGCTGTCTGGCCTCTTCAACCAGCCTGTTGACCCTGTGTGGGGTGCTGTCTGGCCTCTTCAACCAGCCTGTTGACCCTGTGTGGGCTGCTGTCTGGCCTCTTCAACCAGCCTGTTGATCCTGTGTGGGCTGCTGTCTGTCCTCTTCAACCAGCCTGTGTGGGGTGCTGTCTGGCCTCTTCAACCAGCCTGTTGATCCTGTGTGGGGTGCTGTCTGGCCTCTTCAACCAGCCTGTTGACCCTGTGTGGGGTGCTGTCTGGCCTCTTCAACCAGCTTGTTGACCCTGTGTGAGCTGCTGTCTGTCCTCTTCAACCAGCCTGGTGACCCTGTGTGGGCTGCTGTCTGGCCTCTTCAACCAGCCTGTGTGGGCTGCTGTCTGTCCTCTTCAACCAGCCTGTGTGGGGTGCTGTCTGGCCTCTTCAACCAGCCTGTTGACCCTGTGTGGGGTGCTGTCTGGCCTCTTCAACCAGCCTGTTGACCCTGTGTGGGGTGCTGTCTGGCCTCTTCAACCAGCTTGTTGACCCTGTGTGAGCTGCTGTCTGTCCTCTTCAACCAGCCTGTTGAGCCTGTGTGGGCTGCTGTCTGTCCTCTTCAACCAGCCTGTTGACCCTGTGTGGGGTGCTGTCTGTCCTCTTCAACCAGCTTGTTGACCCTGTGTGGGCTGCTGTCTGTCCTCTTCAACCAGCCTGTTGACCCTGTGTGGGCTGCTGTCTGTCCTCTTCAACCAGCCTGTTGACCCTGTGTGGGGTGCTGTCTGTCCTCTTCAACCAGCCTGTTGACCCTGTGTGGGGTGCTGTCTGTCCTCTTCAACCAGCCTGTTGACCCTGTGTGGGCTGCTGTCTGTCCTCTTCAACCAGCCTGTTGACCCTGTGTGGGCTGCTGTCTGTCCTCTTCAACCAGCCTGTTGACTCTGTGTGGGGTGCTGTCTGGCCTCTTCAACCAGCCTGTTGATCCTGTGTGGGGTGCTGTCTGGCCTCTTCAACCAGCCTGTGTGGGGTGCTGTCTGGCCTCTTCAACCAGCCTGTTGATCCTGTGTGGGCTGCTGTCTGTCCTCTTCAACCAGCCTGTTGAGCCTGTGTGGGCTGCTGTCTGTCCTCTTCAACCAGCCTGTTGATCCTGTGTGGGCTGCTGTCTGTCCTCTTCAACCAGCCTGTTGACCCTGTGTGAGCTGCTGTCTGTCCTCTTCAACCAGCCTGTTGAGCCTGTGTGGGCTGCTGTCTGTCCTCTTCAACCAGCCTGTTGAGCCTGTGTGGGCTGCTGTCTGTCCTCTTCAACCAGCCTGTTGATCCTGTGTGGGCTGCTGTCTGTCCTCTTCAACCAGCCTGTTGAGCCTGTGTGGGCTGCTGTCTGTCCTCTTCAACCAGCTTGTTGACCCTGTGTGGGCTGCTGTCTGTCCTCTTCAACCAGCTTGTTGACCCTGTGTGAGCTGCTGTCTGTCCTCTTCAACCAGCCTGTTGATCCTGTGTGGGCTGCTGTCTGTCCTCTTCAACCAGCTTGTTGACCCTGTGTGAGCTGCTGTCTGTCCTCTTCAACCAGCTTGTTGACCCTGTGTGAGCTGCTGTCTGTCCTCTTCAACCAGCTTGTTGACCCTGTGTGAGCTGCTGTCTGTCCTCTTCAACCAGCCTGTTGATCCTGTGTGGGCTGCTGTCTGTCCTCTTCAACCAGCCTGTTGAGCCTGTGTGAGCTGCTGTCTGTCCTCTTCAACCAGCCTGTTGACCCTGTGTGAGCTGCTGTCTGTCCTCTTCAACCAGCTTGTTGACCCTGTGTGAGCTGCTGTCTGTCCTCTTCAACCAGCCTTGTGAGCCTGTGTGAGCTGCTGTCTGTCCTCTTCAATCAGCCTTGTGAGCCTGTGTGGGGTGCTGTCTGTCCTCTTCAACCAGTGTGGTGAGCCTGTGTGAGCTGCTGCCTGTCCTCTTCAACCAGCTTGTTGAACCTTTGTGAGCTGCTGTCTGTCCTCTTCAACCAGCCTGGCGAGCCTGTGTGAGCTGCTGTCTGTCCTCTTCAACCAGCTTGTTGACCCTGTGTGAGCTGCTGTCTGTCCTCTTCAACCAGCCTGGTGAGCCTGTGTGGGCTGCTGTCTGTCCTCTTCAACCAGCCTGTGTGGGGTGCTGTCTGTCCTCTTCAACCAGCTTGGTGAGCCTGTGTGAGCTGCTGTCTGTCCTCTTCATCCAACCTTGTGAGCCTGTGTGGGGTGCTGTCTGTCCTCTTCAACCAACCTTGTGAGCCTGTGTGAGCTGCTGTCTGTCCTCTTCATCCAACCTTGTGAGCCTGTGTGGGGTGCTGTCTGTCCTCTTCAACCAGCCTGTGGAGCCTGTGTGGGGTGCTGTCTGTCCTCTTCAACCAGCCTGTGGAGCCTGTGTGAGCTGCTGTCTGTCCTCTTCAACCAGCCTGTGGAGCCTGTGTGAGCTGCTGTCTGTCCTCTCCAACCAGCCTGGTCAGCCTGTGTCGGCCTGTCCATCCCTATCATCTGTCTCCGGTTGCCCATGAAGCGGTCAGTCCCCCTGCCTTGTCTTCCCCTTTCCAGTGGGTATTTCCTGTCCGTCCTGACTGTCGTTTCCCCTGGTCAGTCCTTAGTGGCGTTCAATTTAACTCTACAAACTCTTGGAGAGGCCATCTTTTAGTATCGTGCTCGTTGGATCGTCTGCGGATTATTACCGTTGGATCTTCGTCGTGACTTAAAATCCAAGTATAAGGTCCTGAACTGTTGTGTACACAAAGTCACCGTAACTATGGGCCCTTAAGTGATATTCTTTTTGTAGTTGTGTGTTGGATGTTTTACTAATCATGCACATACTCTGCGCTTTAACTTCCCCTCTTTTCTTGTCTGTCTTATCCTGTCCTCTACTCTTACACCTTTATTTGATTATCTTTGATCATTAAAATACATCCTTGGAACTGCAACCCCTCGCAGTCGTTTGTTCCCTCCTTTCAATTTGTTAAAATTATTCCTAACCCTTAGGTTTCCTCATAACAATGATGAAGCGCATGTGTTTTCTGATAGCCATACAGATCGATGCTTCTTTACGTTTATCTATAAAATTATTCTCGATTTGCCCTTTGTTCTATAGCACACAGCTATAGCATTATGTAAGAGTACAGTTGTCATAATTAACCGTGATGGAAAAATTGGATAACTAAACAAAAGGAAACAGAAAAATTAACTTAAAAATCTTAAACCGAGAGCCGGAGCCGCATATGTCTTTGTGTATGTGTGTAGAGTGTATGGAAATGGGGAGGGGGTGGGGGTGAGAAGTAAATAACAATTTGAATAAGAGCTATTTTGTTGTTTTTCATATGCTAAATAGAAGAGATATTGCCTACTTTATCTGAATTCATAAAATGCTAGACTTAGTTGGAACTACATAAAATATTGATTTGTTATCTTATTTTGTTTGATCGTCAGATGGACCTTCCATTCTCCTCCACGTAAGTAGTTTTGTGCTGAAGTCATAAAAACTTTTGGTAAGGTTGAGGCTGGTATATATATATATATATATATATATATATATATATATATATATATATATATCATGATTTAAAATGATACTAACACTAACAGATTGAATGGAATTGCTCAACAATAAGCTTTGAAAACAAAGCACTTGGCTAAGCACTTAAGCAAGAGTAACAGAAATAGGATCTCACACACAACGAGTTGAAAATTAGATTGGACAGACAGGAATCTGAACAACAAGAAAGCCGAGCACGATATAGAATGGAAAATAATGAAACAATTGAAGTCTCACGCACCAAACAAAAAGGTCTGTTACCTTTGTGACTTTAGATACAATCCCTTATTTACGACCTTTCATTCGTTTTGACCATTGTAATTTGGAATGACTGCGCCTCAGTTATTATCTGTGAATTAATTTCTTCTTTTATTTGCAGCTTTGATGGTCGGCATGAAGAGAAGGAGCTGAACAAATCCTGTATAAAATTAAAACCGGAAGAAATTTTCAGTATAAAAAAAACTTCTTAATTTTTTTTAAAATATGCTGAGAGATGTGATCATAAATGAAGAATCTTATTTTAAACGAGGTTATAAGGAATTTAGTTAAATGATCATAAATGAAGAATCTTATTTTAAACGAGGTTATAAGGAATTTAGTTAAATGAAGGGATTGATTGATGATTGTGTATGGTAAAACATCACCATTTTTGTGGGAAAATTAAAAAAAAAATCAACATATTTTCTTTATCTCGAGTTTGGTTTCCTCTTTTGCTTTTTAATTGTAATTTCCACAAAGGTATTGTTTGGCTGTTTAGTGAAACCATTACTCACTGCATTTATTTTTATTCTATTGGATATTGTGACTCTTTAAACGGCCTTGGTTTTTACTTGGTTTTCTATTTACTTTTTTGTATGAAATAGTTTTTGCTAAAAACTATGACATAAGGAACAGTTAAATATAAGCCCTTCTTTCGGCTGAAATTAGATACAAAATGTGCCGTTCATGTGCAGCAAGAGTCATCTACATTGGGAGTTATTGGAATGAATTGAATTATGTGCCAAAATATTTTCTATATCGACAATTTATATAGAACATTTAAGGTCTCAAAAGTTGAACTCCGACTTAAAAAAAATTATAAACTCCCGCCTTTAAAAAAGTATGGCCAAAAAGCCTTAAATGGTTATCAATTACATAATCTAAAATATTGAAGACGGTTTAAATTCCTTGACCTAGAAAGTCGTTTTTAGTATAGAACTATTCTATTTTGATTGGAGAAAAACAACAACAAAACTTACTACCTCTATTGGTTTTGACATCTAATATGTGTAAAAATGTCCATGTTTATTAAAACAACAATTTAAGGCATTAAAAAAAAATTCAGACACACGTCACTTACGCTAGGAACTGTACATAAGACTAAAAAAAAGTGACTCAGTCATATCACCGTTCTTTTGAAATATTCAAACAGAATAAGCTTGAACAAAGTAATGTAGAAATTTCTTTTACTTCTTTAAGAAGCAAGATGCACAATAATTGAATATTTAAAGAGTACGCCATAAATTTAATTGTGTGGAAATACATGTAAAAATTTGTGGTGTAACTTTTTCACCATTTTTAGAACTGTTATTTAGAGTACAAACTTCTTCAAATGAAGGTGAATTTTTTTTACAAAGTAATCCAATCCAAGAAAATGGGTCTTGTTGAAATGTTATTTTTTTAATCACTGTAGTAGGTCAATTTGAGAAATAAAATGACTTCAAATAATGTCCTAGATGAAGATAACTAAATTTCGAGCGATCGTTTTCATTAAGCTTTTAAAAGCTTAACCAGATCCATGTGGAATTACCAAAAAAGCTCTCATGGTGTGCAATATCGAAATAAAAAAGATTGAGATAAAAGAGAGCCAGAGAAAGATAAATAGATAATAAAATCACTATCTAACCATAACTATATCACGTATAGAATTATGCAGTAGAAAAGTTTTATGTTTATTTTTATGTTGGTGCTTGAAACTAGACAAGAGAATATCATTCGCTAATACAACAAATCAAGTCGTGTAATCTATCATGATATAAGAATCTTAGATCGTAACTCTGATGATTCATTTAACACAATGGACTGAAAAGTCTAAACTTTGAGTTATAAGCGTAATACACGAAAACGTTTACGCTGGAGTTAATTCCATCAAAAACACTATAGACAAATCCAAAAGTGAGATACAAAGATTCATATTGACCCCCTATTTCGAATTTAGGCTCAAACAACGGAGTAAAATTTCTCATCAATCTTGGAATATTACAAACAATAAATATGGTAGAAATGAGAACCAACTGTTGAATGATGCGAGCATCCTTGTTATTTAGGGATGATGTGGAGCTGATGTGGCTATCATCAATGCCAGATTTCGAAGCCGAGATTTCATTTCTTGAGACTGATGCGCTGTTTCTGAACTGGTTGGCTGTTTTCAGTTTTCTGGCCATGATAATCACACAGACAGATAAGGTGACCTGTGCTACAGAGGAGAACCCTATGTCGAAAAGTGACCATATGACGTTTCTAACAATTGGACGCCTTGGGTGTAACCACAAAGTAGGTCGCGATGCTTTGAACACTGGGTCAAAGGTTACGGGCATGCCCATGTGGGCCACCACGGGAATGCGAGTGACAATGCTAATACTAAAGAAACCGATTACGACCGCTAGAGTCCTTCTGACTGAGATGATACCCCGGAACTGTAGAGGACGCGCCACGCAAAGGCATCGTGCCACGGCCAGATAGACAGTAATGAGAACAGTTGTCACGTTGAACACGGTGATGATATTGAACGAAAAAACCGCAACACCCATGGGATCAAGAAGAGATACAAACGCAGGACTGCTGTGGTTAGTAGAAGTAGATACATAGTCGTAATATGTGAGCATTTCCGTTAATTCAAGAGCATGAATATAAATGGAGACCCATGCGGCCAGAGAGGAAAAGTTAACCCCCAAATCGGAGATTGAAAGTAAAAGAAAAGCCAAGGTCATGCCATCTTTAGTAACGCCCATTCTGATGAAGGTCCTCACATTGACAAGATTTGCGATGATACCAAACAGGTTCAAACATCCGCCGACAATTCCAAAGATTTCCGTTGAGAGAGCAAACTCGCCCAACGACATGAAGCCTTTTGCCTTCTTGGTGTCTATCGCGTTGAAGGAGCTCGTCACAGATGCAGCCATAATGGAGGAGCCTAAGGTTAGAAGGTTTAGTTATTTTATTACTATGGCAACACTATAATGGTCATCTTAAACAACTATTATAATCTTTCCTAATTTATTGTAGCCTGTATGTGATATAATTCCATTACACACTTACAGACTTTTTGATCAGCTTATAACAGAACTTTATTAAAAGGATCTGATCATAATATTGTCCAAAGCTAAAGTATAACTGCAGAACACCCTTTTTCTTTCCAACACAAACTCAAACGACAAAAACTGCTTGTCGTAGGATCTATATAAGATCAATGTCCTTGCCTTTAAATCCCAGATTCACAGCTTATCCATCTTGGTTAGTTTGATCAATCATGCTGCAAAATTAACAGCCCAACTCTCAGTCTAGATATGAGATTTACTAAACTGTACCACTAGATACCAAGTTATTAATCTCTATCTAACCTATCTACCCACTGATTAACAAGAAAACGAAAAAAAATAAACAAAAAAAAACAACAACAAAAACCAATTAAGAGGCATTTTGAGTTAAAGAACCTTATAACCATTATAACGAGAAACACTTGCAGCTCTTTTTTAAATTTAAATTTAAACTAAACTTAAATATTTATTTGTATTTGCAACGCCCTCATGCCTGACTAGCTTTTCGCAGGCTGAATCGCATTGCAAAAGTTCAAACATAATGGAACTTTGGAATTTCTGATTTTCAGGATTGAAAAAGAAAGTTGTGTAAATTAGACGTAAAAATTATGGACTAAAAAATAGAGCGATCAGCTGATTTGACTTAACGTTAGATGTTTAACATTTAACATCCATGATGGAAGAAAGAGACAATCTAACACTGCCACCCTCGCATTCGCACTTCTCCATCAACTACGACTAAAGAACTCAAAATATGTTTTTTTTCCTTCAATTGAAAAAACTCTGCCCACATCCTGTGAAGTTTTCATTGAGCAAATCAACCTCTTAACTTCATCTATGACTATTCTTTTTGTATCAACCTTTTTACGCCTTCCTGTAACTAGACGCTTTTCTATGATAACGGCGAAGAGACCTGAACATTAAATCTAGATTTAGACTCAGGATCTTGTCGCTTAAAGATATAACCTATAAACATTTTATTTTCGATGTTGATAGTTAAACAATTTTCTCAGAATATAAGCATAATGCTCTTCCATCGAAAAAGAATCAGATTGTGAGGTCTTTTGTCGAAAATAATTGTATAATACGGATGCGTTTAGTCTATAAACTTTCAAACCTTGTATACGTGTGTGTCTGAGAGAGAGAGAGAGAGAGAGAGAGAGAGAGAGAGAGAGAGAGAGAGAGAGAGAGAGAGAGAGAGAGAGAGAGAGAGAGAGAGAGAGAGAGAGAGAGCTGCTACACTGCATAGACTGATCACAGCAAGTTTCGCCAAATCGATATCTACATGAGACTTCTTCTGCTTGACAACTTCCAGTTTTGTACACTTAATTCACGCCTTTGCTGCTTTAACAAAAACTTTCAACAAAAAATGTTAAACACAACTATTTTGGTTTTCATATCAGACCAGTTTCTAAGCCAAGACTTGCGATACATTGTTCCAAGCTATTCTCTTTATTTCTTTATATTTTCATAAACTTAAGTTCATATCCATAAGATTGAACTAAAAATTTTACCTACACCGGTATGTAGATTCCAAGTTAAAGTCTGAAAAGCATAGTGAAGCTATATAGTAGTAATTTCCATTGATAATTCATGCTCGCTCATTTCAAACTAATTGACATAATGTCTACTTGAAATAGGATAATTATGTGTCCACACAAATTATTCTGATTACCGATTCGGTACAAAGGTCTGAGCTGAATTTTTTCAAAATGTGACACATGCGGAACGAATTTCCAGCAGTTTCGTTTCTAAACAGAATTTCGGTAATGTACCATGACTGAATTAAGCACCAATTGTCCTACAAAATGTCACAGCAGTTTTCTCCTGATATAATCAGAGCTAATCGAACCATAAACGTCTATTTACATTTATTAAATAATTGTTCGAATTTTACTCTTCAACTATGAAAACTGAATCCTTTGTTTGGAATAACATTGACCTTTATGAACTATATCTTGATTTTCCTCTCGCATTGTATTCTATTGTTTACTCTTTAATTTCTGAATATTTTTTAATGGAATTAATTTTTTGGATGTCAATCTTTTTTTTCAGTTGTATCTTGACACTAACAATTTGATCGCCTTTGTGAATGATAAGTTTACTTAATGTTTACCTAATGTTAAGCAACGCACTTGGTTAAGCACTTTGCAAAGCAACAGTGACAGAAATAGGAACTAACAGACAAAAACCTACATTGAACTCACAGAGTTCAAAATTAGATTTAATCTACATAAATCGTTCATTAAACTAGAACATAAGAAATCAAACATCTCTAAGTGAGCATGTTTGGAATCTGAAGAACAAGAAAGCCGAGTACAATATAGAATGGAAAATAATGAAACAACTGAAGCCTTACGCAGCAAACAAAAAGGTCTGTTACTTCTGTTTAGAAGAAAAGTTTAGAATATTGACGGAGGAACCGACGCTGCACCGAAGAAAGGAAATCTTCTCCTTCTGTGTACATAAAAAACGTTTCCTGCTCAAGAATGTCGTCACTTCGCCACAGCCGCCTGATGAGAGCAACAGGCTCGAAACACCAGTGCCAGAGCAAGGCCTTAGTCTAGATATTTCATAATTATCATTATATATATATATAAATTAGGTGTATAAAATTGCAAGTCTTGTAACAATTTAATCTACCTTTTTTATTTTGGAGGATAAATCTGATTATTTTCAATAATATTAAAGTATAGCTCGTACTATTGTGTGACTTCAGCTACTTTTATTTACAATGTTTTGTTTATTTTGGCCATTGTAATTTAGAATGACTGCGGCTTAGTTATCATTTGAGAATTAATTTCTTTTATTTCATTGCTTATTCGCAGCTTTGAGGGTCGGTTTGAGAAGGAGGAGATGCGACAAAGCCAGTATGAAATTAAAACCAAAAGGAATTTTCAGTATTAAAAGCCTGGTAGAATTTTTTTCAATGCGCTATGAGAATGCTCTCAGAAATTAAAAATTTTATTTTCAACGAAGTTATTTGAAATTTAATTAAATGATCGGAATTATTGTTGATTGTGTATGGTTAAACATTCCCATTTTGGGGGGAAAATTTAAAAAAATCAACATATTTTCTATATCTCGAGTTTGGTTTCCTCTTTTCCTTTTTAATTTTAATTTCCATAAAGGTATTGTTTGGCTGTTTAGTGAAACCATTAATCACTGCATTTATTCTGTTCTATGGGACATTGTGAATCTTTAAACGACCTTGGTTATACTTGGTTCTCTGTTTACTTTTTTGTATGAAATAGTTTTTGCCAAAAACTATGACATAAGGAACAGTTAAATATAAGCCCTTCTTTCGGCTGAAATTAGATACAAAATATGCCGTTCATGTGCAGCAAGAGTCATCTAGATTGGGAGTTATTGGAATGAATTGAATTATGTGCCAAAATATAACTTCTATGATATCGACAATTTATATAGAACATTTAAGGTCTCAAAAATTGAACTCCGACTATATAAAAAATAAAGTTCTGCATTTAAAAAAGTGAGGCCAAAAAGCTTTTAATAGTTGTCTATTACATAATTTAAAAATATTGAAGACGGTTTAAATTCCTTGACCTAGAAAGTCGTTTTTAGTGTGAACTATTCTATTTTGATTGGATAAAAACAACAACAAAACTTACTACCTCTATTGGTTTTGACATCTAATATGTGTAAAATTGCCCATGTTTATTAAAACATCAATTTTGGGCATTCAAATAAATTCAGCCACACGTCACTTACGCTTGCAACTGTACAAAAAACTGAAAAAGTGAATCAGTTATATGACCGTTCTTTTTAAATATTAAAACAAAATAAGCTTGGACAAAGTAATGTAGAAATTTCTTTTACTTATTTAAGAAGCAAGATGCACAATAATTGAATATTTAAAGAGTAAGACATAAATTTAATTGTGTGTAAATATATGTAAAAATTTATCGTGTAACTTTTTCACCATTTTTAGAACTGTTATTTAGGGTACAAACTTCTTCAAAGGAAGGTGTATTATTTCTTACAAAGTGCTCCAACCCAAGCAAATAGGTCTTGTTAAAATCTTAATGTATTTTGATCACTATAGTAGGTAAATTTTAGAAACGTAATGGCATCAAATAATGTCCTAGATCAAGATAACTAAATTTCGAGTGATCGTTTTCGTTAAGCTTGTAAAAGCTTAATTAGATCCATGTGGAGTTACTTAAATGCTCTCATAGTATGAAATATCCAAATAAAAAGATTAAGATAAAAGAGAGAGAGAAAGATAAAGAGATAATAAAATCACAATCTAATCATAAGTATATCACTTATAGAATTATGCAGTAGAAAAAATGTTATGGTTATATTTATCTTGATGCTTAAATCCAGACATTTCGTGATAATACAACAAATCAAGTCGTGTGGTCTATCATGACATAAGAATCTTAGATCGTAACTGTGATACTTCATTCAACACAATGGACAGAAAAGTCTAAACTTGGAGTTATAAGCGTAATACACAAAAACATTTACGCTGGAGTTAATTCCATCAAAAACACTATAGACAAATCCAAAAGTGAGATACAAAGATTCATATTGACCCCCTATTTCGAATTTAGGCTCAAACAACGGAGTGAAATTTCTCATCAATCTTGGAATATTACAAACAATAAATATAGTAGATATGAGAACCAACTGTTGAATGATGCGAGCATCCTTGTTATTTAGGGTTGATGTGGAGCTGATGTGGCTATCATCAATGCCAGATTTAGAAGCCGAGATTTCATTTCTTGAGACTGATGCGCTGTTTCTGAACTCGTTGGCTGTTTTCAGTTTTCTGGCCATGATAATCACACAGACAGATAAGGTGACCTGTGCTACAGAGGAGAACCCTATGTCGAAAAGTGACCATATGACGTTTCTAATAATTGGACGCCTTGGGTGTAACCACAAAGTAGGTCGCGATGCTTTGAACACTGGGTCAAAGGTTACGGGCATGCCCATGTGGGCTAACACAGGTATGCGAGTGACAATGCTAATACTAAAGAAACCGATTACGACCGCTAGAGTCCTTCTGATGGAGATGATACCCCGGAAGTGTAGAGGGCGCGCCACGCAAAGACATCGTGCCACGGCCAGATAGACAGTAATGAGAACAGTTGTCACGTTGAACACGGTGATGATATTGAACGAAAAAACCGCAACACCCATGGGAT
>JAWDGP010001802.1:275000-282500 GCA_033675545.1 Elysia crispata
AAATCTGAAATATAAATTCTTGTCTAATAATTTCGATATTCAATTCCATATCAAGAGAAAGGACATTTTGAATCTTTACACTTTATCTCGTTTGATGTGAGGACGCCCGGTAGAGCAAAGTCTTTCTTTGTTGACTTAGAGGAACCAACGTCTAAAATGGCAGTGACACTTCTGAATCTCGATAAGACCAAAGACAAATCAACATGACGTTCATAACATGCAATAGCAGCCTTACTGGTGGGTAAAAAATAGCATTTTCATTTGGGTTTACAAAAACGAGAACGAATTTTGAAAAATAAGAATCGTCTATACAAAGCAGACCAAGCCTTTCGAGTGCGCCAGATCGAGAGTCATTCATCTTAGGTTAAAAAAATGGCAATTCTGTACATCATTAAAGAAATATTTAAATCAGAAAACACGAATAAAGTAAAATCTCTGATCCCTAGGTACTAGATGAGGATATATCAGTATATCTTTTGTTAGAATTTGATGAGAGCTGTACTGAAGTTCAAGAAGTTAGATTTGACTTTGGATTATTTTAGAAATGAAACAGCAGTAATTTCTCAGTTACTTTTTTATTAATTAGCGGATTCTTCTTGAATTCTGGTGTTTGGCCCAAAGCTAATTTTTGACTCACTGCTTTTTATTGCTATTTCATGGCTTCCCTCGAATTTAAATGTAACACTAACTTTGATTTGACAACTCTATCGATAACTGAAACTTGTTTTAGATTTCTCATGTTATTTTACCCAACACACAAATCTATCGATAACTGAAACTTGTTTTAGATTTCTCATGTTATTTTACCCAACACACAAATCTATCGATAACTGAAACCTGTTTTCGGTTTCTCATGTTATTTTACCCAACAAACAAATCTACTTTCTGATAAATCAATTTATTGTTACTATTATAGAGCAGTTGGATATAAACAGGATTCACTTTAATCACCAAGTTTTGAAAGGATTACATAGCTCCGCAGTAGATTTAATGTAATCGTGACTACAATGGTTCTTACGATTCATATTCTAGCCTATTTTGAAACATCATATTTTGCTAAGCTACTTAGGACCTTACCGCACTAGAACTGCCCTTTCCCTGAACAGTCTTGTCTTATTTCACGTTAAAATGTTTTGCGCCAGAGAATATTTCGCACTCCTACAGAACTGTCCCAAGACAAGCACTACCTTCAGGTGTTGCGACCAAAGTTTTTACATTGATTTTTTGAGACGGACGAAATTCAAATGGCACGCATTTGAGAAGTTTTGTTCCGCTTAAATAAACAAGAGAATTAGATAGCAGAGGTAAAAAAATTGCGGAGTGTGTCGTCTAATATCCCAAATGTTAATCAATTGTTATTCTCATAGACCCTAGAATAACCTCTGAATTTTTTCCTCAAAATTGTTTTGGTAGTACATGGTGAGATGAAAAAGCTTTAACCATTATTCTGTCTGATGTGACAACTTTTCTAATCTGAGACCATTGTTACACACTTATGTCCACTGTTAAAATCTCTGTTGCCAATATCCATTGTCTCCTTTGCTATATATAAAAACAATCACGGTCTACTTGCAATTGAATTAAATAAACGTATTGTTATTGTAATGGAAGCCTCTGGCATGAAGAAATTCACTAAATACAGCACTTTGCAATCAACAAAGAAATGAGAAGTAGCCTATCACGTCTACCAAAAGGCACCGAAATGTTTAGGAGAATGTGGCACGGTTTTGTCCTAGTGCGGCTGTTAGTTTCTGGTATTACAACCTGATGTAACGTGGATTGGGACTGTCCTGTCCCAGCAATTTTGTCGCATTTCAAAACTTTTCAGTAAGTCACGACTGTCCTATTCCACCAATTTTTATGCATTTCGCAAATCTTCAAGATACAGCGAGTCTGTCCTGTCCCATAATGTAGCATTTCACAACCCTTCAAGATACAGTGAGAAGCGACTGTTTTGTCCCAGCAATTTTGTAGCACTTCATTAACCTCCAAGATACAGTGAGTCACGACTGTCCTATTCGAGCAATTTTGAAGCATTTCATCGACCTTCAAGATACAGTGCGTCACGACTGTCCTGTCTCTGCAATTTTGTAGCACTTCATAAACCTTCAGGATACAGTGAGAAGCGACTGTCCTGTCTCAGCAATTTTGTAGCACTTCATAAACCTTCAGGATACAGTGAGAAGCGACTGTCCTGTCTCAGCAATTTTGTAGCACTTCATAAACCTTCAAGATACAGTGCGTCACGACTGTCCTGTCTCTGCAATTTTGTAGCACTTCATAAACCTTCAGGATACAGTGAGAAGCGATTGTCCTGTCTCAGCAATTTTGTAGCATTTCAGTACAGTAAACATGATTCTTTGAAAACATTAAAGAAAAGCTTGTACGGTTATCTGACTCCAGCTACAGAGTCTGTTTTTTTAATCTCTCCATGATTGTGACCATTATATTATAGAATGTCTTTGTTTCTACTGAGTGGAATTTTTACAGGTGTACTACTTGTCTCTTTAATTAAGCACTTTCTTCTTTCCTTGGGACATTGCGAATTTTTAAACTGCCTTGGATCTTCTTGGTTTTCTTGATTCTTTTCCTTAAAAAGTTTATTTGTATGAAACAGCTTTTTACTAACAGTATCATGAAAGGGACAGTTTTTTTTCTTTATAAAGCCATTCTTTTGGCTGAAAAAAGAGAAGAGTGTCCCATTCATGTGCTCCGGGGATGATCTATATTGAGAGAACTTGAACGAAATGAATTATATATCAAGTGTAACTTCTATCCCTACAACTCTAAAAGGACGTTTAAGCTCTCAAAAACTGGACCCCAACTAAGAAGTGGCCAAAATTCCAGACATAGGTTTTTAGTTTTAGCAATTGTTTTATAATTTTAAATTACTGAAGCTGGTTGCCTTGACCTAGAAAGTATTTTATACATACTTAGTAAACAAAAATGTTCTTTCTATAAAGGAAAAAATAACAAACACAATTTCATACCTCTGTTGGTCTTGACCTTTAATATGTGTAAAATGTGCACGTTTATAATAAAAGCAATTTGAAGCTTTCAAAAAAATTCAGCTACCAGTCACTTATACTCGTAAGAGTATTTAGGATCGTAAAAGATAAAACGTTGGTTGTATGACAGCTCTTTTTAAATATTCAAACAGAATAACTTTGGTCAAAGAAATCTAACACCTGTTTTACTTTATTACGAAGCAAAATTCACAATAATTGAATATTTAGAATGAGGTTAAAAAATTCAGTTGCCTGGAAATACATGTAACATTTTTTAGTGTACCTTTTCGACCATTCGTATTGCTTTTGCTTAGGTTACTAAATTAGTAGATAGAACATTCTTTTGAAGAATTACCATATATAGGCAATTGGGTCTTTCAGATTACAATATGAGATCTTAGTGTATTTTGATCAGTAATATATTTGGATTTGGGAAGTAAATTTGTATCAAATTATATGCTGGATGACGAGAAATAAAACTGAAGCGATTGCTTTAGCTAATTTTTTCAACATTTACAGGATCCAAATTTATCCTAAAGAGCTTCACGATATGCAATATCCAAAAAATATATAAGAGAGAAAGATGAATAGATTCAGAGATAATACAGCCACTATATAAACATTTCTTGCTTGATCATACATCACTTATAGAATCTGGCAGTATGGCCAAGGTTGAGTTTACTATTTTCATAACGCTTAAATCCTTCAATAGAACATTGTGTGCTTCCTTACGGCATTTTTGTCTTGAAACCAATCCCAATGTAAGACCCCTAGATCGTATCTCTAATTCTCAAGTCAACATAACGCACACATGAGTCTAAACTTTGAGTTGTAGGTATAATATACGAATACGTTTACACTGGAGTTAATTCCGTCAAAAACATTAGTGACAAATGCCGTTGTATAGTACAAAGATTGGTACCGACCACCTATCTCGAATTCTGGCTCAAACAATGGAGTAGAATTTCTCATAAATCTTGGAATATTACAAACAATAAATATGGTAGAAATGAGGACCAACTGTTGAATGATGCGAGCATCCTTGTTATTTAGGGTTGATGTGGAGCTGATGTGGCTATCATCAATGCCAGATTTCGAAGCCGAGATTTCATTTCTTGAGACTAATGCGCTGTTTCTGAACTCGTTGGCTGTTCTCAGTTTTCTGGCCATGATGATCACACACACAGATAAGGTGACCTGTGCTACAGTAGAGAGTCCCATGTCAAAAAGTGACCACACGACGTCTTTGATGATTTCACGGTTCGGGTGTAACCACATCTTAGGTCGTGACGCGTTAAAAACTGGGTCAAAGGTTACGGGCATGCCCATGTGGGCCACCACGGGAATGCGAGTGACAATGCTAAAACTAAAGAAACCGATAACGACTGTGAGAGTCCTTCTGACTGAGATGATACCCCGGAACTGTAGAGGGCGCGCCACGCAAAGACATCGTGCCACGGCCAGATAGACAGTAATGAGAACAGTTGTCACGTTGAACACGGTGGTCACATTAAATGAAAAAACAGCAATGCCGCTGGGATCAAAAGCAGATATAAACACAGGTCTGCCGTGGTTAGCTGAGGTAGATACATAATTGAAATACGTGAGCATTTTCGTGATTTCGAGAGAGTGAACATACGTAGAGACCCATACAGCCAAAGAGGAACAGTTGATTCCCAAATCGGAGATGGAAAGTAATAGAAAAGCCAAGGTCATGCCATCTTTAGTAACGCCCATTCTGATGAAGGTCCTCACATTGACAAGATTTGTGAAGACACCACACAGGTTTAAACATCCGCCAAAAATTCCAAAGATTTCGGATGAAAGAACAAACTCGCTCAGTGACATGAGGCCTTTTACCGTTTTTGTTTCTGATGTGTTAAATGAGATTGTCATAGACGCAGCCATACTCGACGACAGTCTCAAGTCCTAAGATTAGAATATTTTTTAATTATCATAGCATGAGTATTATGATCACTATAAACAACTGTTAAGACTTTCCTAATTTTATAGCAAGCTCTATGAGATATACTTACATTACATTAAATGGACAGGTAGAAAAGACATAATTAGACGTTGAAGAAATACAAATTGTAAAGCAATAACAGTCTTTTTTCCGTGCACCATACTGTGCAGTTTTAAAATGCATAGAACCTAAAGACATTTAAATTCTTTTCGATATGTATTGAAGAAGACATTCTTTCTGTGATAAATGGAGTAGAGATCTCAAGCAAGAGATAAACCAAATCTAGGTGCTTTTCTTTACATACCGCTCATTTGGTTTATCTCTCCGACATTATATATCGTTCTGATGTGATACACTGCAGTTCTGATGTGATACACTGCAGTTCTGATGTGATACACTGCAGTTCTGATGTGATACACTGCAGTTCTGATGTGATACACTGCAGTTCTGATGTGATACACTGCAGTTCTGATGTGATACACTGCAGTTCCAATGCAGTGCACAACCGGATGTGGTGAAATTGCTCTAAAACAATAAAAAAAAAGAGTCGGACGCTTACCTTTCAGTGAACGTTCATTAGTTTACCTTCCTATTGAAACCGAGCAATATTAATTTTAGAGTGTTGTGAATGTTTATTGCATTGATGGCGAATCTGTGATGGAATGGAAGAGCGCGGCAGTAAAATTAAAACTTTCATTTAGAGGTTATTCGTCAATCAGATATCGACAAACTTAATTACAATAGAATATAATGAATAATAATAATAATAATAATAATAATAATAATAATAATAATAATAATAATAATAATAATAATAATAATAATAATAATAATAATAATAATAATAATAATAATAATAATAATAGTAATAATACGAAGAAGAAGAAGAAGAAGAAGAAGAAGAAGAAGAAGAAGAAGAAGAAGAAGAAGAAGAAGAAGAAGAAGAAGAAGAAGAAGAAGAAGAAGAATAACAACAACAACAACATGAACAAGAACAAGAACATGAACAAGAAGTAACAAATAGTTATGCTCGTCTTTTAAGTAAACCAAGTCAAGTTTGCCTTCAACTCTTCTTGGTGAATTTAGACCAGTCGTGTTTTCTGAAGAATCCAGTTACATTTACGTTTAACATGCGATTGAGGTGCCAGAAAAGATGATAAAAATAATGCAAACAACGTGTCTGGCTTCAGAAAAATCGATATCCTTTTAACATCGTAAGCCCAGCATGACAGGGAGGTCTAATGTATAGTAATTTTTAAAAAAACAGAATTCTGGTTTAATAAAACATCATTTCTTTTTTAAAACTATTTTATTATATATATATATATATATATATATATATATATATATATATATATATATATAGATAGATAGATAGATAGATTTAGAAGATCTTACCTTAAATTCTCTGCATACTACACTTGTGTTTCAAGCGGAGGACAAAGGTGTCGCCTGTCCTCCGCTCGCTTCGGGTATGACTCCGCTTGAAACACAAGTGTAGTATGCAGAGAATTTAAGGTAAGATCTTCTATATCTATGAAATGCTCCCACAGTTGGGCACTCTTATCATTTATTCCAACCTATCTTCAATATATATATATATATATATATATATATATATATATATATATATATTTTTTTTTTTGGAAAATATGAAATGTTTAAGACGAAAATTTTGTGTGTGAATTTGTTAATTTCAGACTTTAACTCGTATCGATAAACCGTTAAGATTTTTTCGTAGGTTTTCTTTCTCAAAAGGAAACTTGGTCCATCCTCCTTTGGTGGTAGCCTCAGGTTGGAGCTGTTCAGGCGTGTACCAGTGAACGTGTCTCCCTTCTGTTGATCAGTAAAAAATCGCCGGGTACCTAGGCCTACTGAGAAAAACTTTGCAGAGCAGATGTCAAGTTTAGATGTCCAAAAGAGACAAGACAAAATTAGAATCCTTTAAATAAATTATTTGAATTAAATTGGAATATCCGTAACAAAATATTTGATTTTTGCTCTGTAAAAAGGAAAAATACAATTCCAGTAATTTATAAAAAATAAAACAAACCGAAATTGATCCTACAGCTCTAATTTCTTTCATTGGATCTAGATAAGATGTCGGGCTAAACTGTGTGCACACAATGGTTTGAATCCCACGAGGCCACCGGATTCTTATCTGAAATCGATCGGTTAGATCTGCAGGGTTTAGCATGGAGGCAGGCATTGAGGAAAAGTAAGTCTCTAATTTTTTAGACACAAGAATGACAAGCTGAAGATAATTCTGTTCAGTTCAGTTGGCCACTGACGATGAGTAATATTTATTTTATTTTATAGTCTGCTTAAAACCCTCAGCAATGCACACATCAATTTTCATAAGCCAAAATTCCGAAGTTTCATTTACCGGTAACAGAAAAAAATCTTATCATGGATATTCTTTTCAATTTTATCTTATTCCTTTAAGGATTTATTATGTATGTCAGTTGTGCTACAGCACCAAAATTATTAATTTGAAATATCAAAAGACTTACGACTTCTTTATAC
>JAWDGP010001802.1:292500-320000 GCA_033675545.1 Elysia crispata
GCAACAGAAATTTTGATTTTACTGTCGAGGAAATAAACGTATTTAATAGGTATCCATTATGAGAGAGGAAGAAGAAGAAGAAGAAGAAGAAGAAGAAGAAGAAGAAGAAGAAGAAGAAGAAGAAGAAGAAGAAGAAGAAGAAGAAGAAGAAGAAGAAGAAGAAGAAGAAGAAGAAGAAGAAGAAGAAGAAGAAGAAGAAGAAGAAAGAGAAGGAGAAGGAGAAGAGAAGGAGAAGAAGAAGTAGAAGAAGAAGAAGAAGAAGAAGAAGAAGAAGAAGAAGAAGAAGAAGAAGAAGAAGAAGAACAAGAACAAGAAGAAGAAGAAGAAGAAGAAGAAGAAGAAGAAGAAGAAGAAGAAGAAGAAGAAGAAGAAGAAGAAGAAGAAGAAGAAGAAGAAGAAGAAGAAGAAGAAGAAGAAGAAGAAGAAGAAGAAGAAGAAGAAGAAGAAGAAGAAGAAGAAGAAGAAGAAGAAGAAGAAGAAGAAGAAGAAGAAGAAGAAGAAGAAGAAGAAGAAGAAGAAGAAGAAGAAGAAGAAGAAGAAGAAGAAGAAGAAGACGAAGAAGGAGAAGGAGAAGAGGAGGAGAAGAAGAGGAAAAGTACTAGGTATCTATAAATGCACATTACTCGGTTGCTTGGTTGTTATTTTCATAGTGTCATAAAGCTGCACTTACATAGCACACCTGCTAATCAGCTATAAATGTTGAGGAGGCTGCGTATAGATTTGAAATAAGCGTAATATGGCGATCGAATCTTTATCACAGCTAACTGGTGGTGCCATATGGTGCCATCTAACCAATATTTTGCTGTTAGTAGGACTAGGAGTTGTTTCATAGAGCCGTATACTCATGCTAAAATTTTAATCAAATCTGGGTTGTTTTTTTCATTGTTTGAAATAAAAAAAAGCGATATGTTTTAATGAGGCACAGCAAAGGAAAGAGTGCTTTAAAGCTGCGGAAAAAAAACGGGTACTGGATTTTAAGTCAAACATTTACAACAAATACTTTCCAATATGTGTAGATATCATTTTATTAACACCATTGCACCTTTTGGAAACTTACAGTGTCTACAGGCCTAAGAGATGAGACAGAGCATTGATAAAACCAAACAGAATTCTATTGTGTCAAACTTCGCAGCTGGCTGTGGCCAGGAGGATCATCGTCAACAAAAGGTGAGAGAAACAGGTGGCCAGGAGGATCATCGTCAACAAAAGGTGAGAGAAACAGGTGGCCAGGAGGATCATCGTCAACAAAAGGTGAGAGAAACAGGTGGCCAGGAGGATCATCGTCAACAAAAGGTGAGAGAAACAGGTGGCCAGGAGGATCATCGTCAACAAAAGGTGAGAGAAACAGGTCTCCTATTTACTGCTAGAGACCTAGATGACCGTTATGTCACCTTTCCATTTCAAAGAAACTTGAATACAGTTTATTCCGCCCATATCCAAAGGGAAAAAAAACCAGCAAAGTTCCTTTACTTTTCCCACAAGATGTAAAGAGGCTCTGAAAGCAAGAAAAATGCTGTTGACATTCCTTGATAGAATAAAGTTTGCCTTGTTGGCAAACCATTGCCATCATTTGAACAGTTAGCAATCTGTGAGCTCAATATCACGTGAGGCGTCCTTAAAAACAGGAAAACCAAATAAGACCCACAAAGTTAAGGAAGTATTAAACATATTTAAATCAACTTTCTGATGTCAACTGTAGAAGCAAGTAAGAATGGCTTTCAAATCGCATGGGTCACGATCTTAATATCTTCAGGCACTTACATCCCCCATATAATTTTACGATGGAAATAAGAAAAATATCTCGCAAATCAACTCTGGCAATATATGAAAAATTATAGACGTGTGAATCAAAACTCTCATTGGGCATTATGTGTCCCGCTAGTTCTATATCCTCAGCTTGTTTAGAGCCAGCATTGCATCGCAGTTTTTCTTACGATTTCAGCATGTTGAGCCCTCCACAACGGGAATCATAATACGATCTTCGTCTGTTCTTCAAATCTTAAGTCTATCGTATTGCGACTTAAAGATATGTTATCGATACACGTATATGTTATGCATATTCGTCGGCGCCCTCCCACCACCCCCCCCCCTCCTCTACCCCAAAGAAGAGACCACAATTCGACCTTCGCCTGTCTATTCTCCTATCTTAGGTCTATCGTTTTACGGCCTTGAGGTACATGTTGGATTCTATTCGATACCTCCATTTCGTTCTTGCTCATCTCTAAACAGAGAAGACGTTCACAACATACCTTCATAGTACTCGTGCCCCGAGACTAGGTCTCCCAAGCACAGTAACCCGAAGAGATAGAGCATAATCAAGGTCATTGTTAGGCTCAGCTGAAGGTCATCTAATGGAAGTGCAGGCCTGTAACTTGTTCTTCGGACTCAGATTTTCGGGTCTGACGGCTGCAACGGAACCACAAATACTCTTGATTTATATTTTAAGCACATGATACAGAATCTTCTATTTCACCGTCTCCACATATCTCCGCACATAAAATAAATTGGGCTTCAGCTTCTGTAACTTTGTATGATATAAAAAACGGCCATTTCTATATTTAGGATTGTCTTATTGCCACATCATATTTGGGGGAGTAACAAAGTATGAGCAGCATTAAAAAATTTTTTTTTGAAGAGAGAGACAGAGAAAGAGAGAGAGAGAGAGAGAGAGAGAGAGAGAGAGAGAGAGAGAGAGAGAGAGAGAGAGAGAGAGAGAGAGAGAGAGAGAGAGAGAGAGAGAGAGAGAGAGAGAGAGAGAGAGAGAGAGAGAGAGAGAGAGAGAGAGAGAGAGAGAGAGAGGAAGGGCAAAAACATCCTCGGGTAAACAAGACGACTTAATTGTATTATTTTGCTCTTTGTGTCTCACTCTGTCTTGGTTGTTTGATTTATGCATTGAAAGCGCAGGATAATTACATGTATCAGAAAACAAAGCAGATTTAGAGGGTGCGGTCAACGACAGCGTTCGTCCCATCTACAACTGAATCTGCATAAACTGAAATTCTAAAATTATTTTGTTGCACGTTCATAATCTTAATGAGAGGTCACGCTTCATGACCCGGTCTAACTTTTAGATGCTATGGTGGCACGACCCTCCCTCATAAAATAGAGGCTCTCGCATCACTACAGGTTTCATTGAGCAAAGTTTGAGGCGGCTTTTGCTTCTTTCTACGGTGAAATTTTGTCGCGTTCTCATTGGCTCGAAATAGTCGTCTGCGGCTGAAGGTTAAGAACTTTCGCCCTGATACTCGCAGGGAAATTCTTCCTAGGGTTCGACTCTCTCCCCAGTCGGTGGGAGAGATTGGGGACTTATTATTTCAGTTTTTGCCATGCACAACTGATTGATAAACATAAATGGCCTGGGATAACCTTGTTGTGGACGTGCTATATCAATCAATCAATCAATCAATCAATCAATCAATCAAATAAATACCTCATCGTCGAAAGAGTTCGTCACCATCCTACCCAGCAAACCACAGTGGGATAGAAGCAATGGAAGGACAGCCGTGCATTTCTTGGAGTGTGAAGCTGTTGCTTTGTTTATGATTTTTCCACCTCATACTTGATTAGATCTTTCGTCGAGTTGGTGCCTAAGTGTTGACTTACTACCATTTCAGTCGAAAGATATTGTCAAGTAAAATGACGCTAACTGATATCTATTTAAAAATTTGTTTCTGACCAACTTTCTTACTGCTGACCATTATGCTCTTGTTTTAGCATATCAAATTGACGTACTTATGAAAAGTTTCTAACAAACTTAAAATCATGTAATCGATTTCTCAAATAAATGGAGGATAACTCCACAGGGGGAAAATTGGAGGAAGTCTAATCAAATATTTTTCTAGGCAAGAATTATTGAGCAGTATTCGGATACTAATACAGTAGTTGGTAGGTGCTCCAAAGCACCACACTGCTACTAATAGTAGTACAGTAGTATTCATAAGAAAGGATGTAACAGCGTTTTGTCATGATTTGTCATTGAAAATTCAGTGTTTGTAATTACACACCGCGTATGCTGATTGTTATTTTAAACGTTGACAAGTCGAGAGTGCAGGATTTTACAGGCTGAATTTTTTGTAAAATTACAAACCTTTCATTTTCTGATTTCTATCTTGTGAGATATTGATGATGACGATCATGATGACCATGATGATGATGACGGTAATTGTCATGATAATGTAAATGTTGATGCTACTGTTATCATTATCTCAACTGTCTCAAAGAGGATGATGATGACCATGATTATGATGATGACGGTAATTGTCATGATAATATAAATGTTGATGCTACTGTTATCATTATCTCAACTGTCTCAAAGAGGATGATGACGGTAATTGTCATGATAATATAAATGTTGATGCTACTGTTATCATTATCTCAACTGTCTCAAAGAGGATGATGATGACCATGATGATGATGATGACGGTAATTGTCATGATAATATAAATGTTGATGCTACTGTTATCATTATCTCAACTATCTCAAAGAGGATGATGATGACCATGATGATGATGATGACGGTAATTGTCATGATAATATAAATGTTGATGCTACTGTTATCATTATCTCAACTGTCTCAAAGAGGATGATGATGACCATGATGATGATGATGATGATGACGGTAATTGTCATGATAATATAAATGTTGATGCTACTGTTATCATTATCTCAACTATCTCAAAGAGGATGATGATGACCATGATGATGATGATGACGGTAATTGTCATGATAATATAAATGTTGATGCTACTGTTATCATTATCTCAACTATCTCAAAGAGGATGATGATGACCATGATGATGATGATGATGACGGTAATTGTCATGATAATATAAATGTTGATGCTACTGTTATCATTATCTCAACTGTCTCAAAGAGGATGATGATGACCATGATGATGATGATGACGGTAATTGTCATGATAATATAAATGTTGATGCTACTGTTATCATTATCTCAACTATCTCAAAGAGGATGATGATGACCATGATGATGATGATGACGGTAATTGTCATGATAATATAAATGTTGATGCTACTGTTATCATTATCTCAACTGTCTCAAAGAGGATGATGATGACCATGATGATGATGATGATGATGACGGTAATTGTCCTGATAATATAAATGATGCTACTGTTATCATTATCTCAACTATCTCAAAGAGGATGATGATGACCATGATGATGATGATGACGGTAATTGTCATGATAATATAAATGTTGATGCTACTGTTATCATTATCTCAACTATCTCAAAGAGGATGATGATGACCATGATGATGATGATGATGACGGTAATTGTCATGATAATATAAATGTTGATGCTACTGTTATCATTATCTCAACTGTCTCAAAGAGGATGATGATGACCATGATGATGATGATGACGGTAATTGTCATGATAATATAAATGTTGATGCTACTGTTATCATTATCTCAACTGTCTCAAAGAGGATGATGATGACCATGATGATGATGATGATGATGATGACGGTAATTGTCCTGATAATATAAATGATGCTACTGTTATCATTATCTCAACTATCTCAAAGAGGATGATGATGACGGTAATTGTCATGATAATATAAATGTTGATGCTACTGTTATCATTATCTCAACTATCTCAAAGAGGATGATGATGACCATGATGATGATGATGACGGTAATTGTCATGATAATATAAATGTTGATGCTATTGTGATCCTTATCTCAATTGTAGGAAAGAGGATAATGATGGAGACAAGAAAGAAGAGGATGACATTGATAGTTATTATGATAAGAGGAGGCAGTGAGCAATATATATTATTCTATCTATAACATACTCACAATCACAGGTTGGCCTACTAGACTCTGTACATGATTCTCAGTAGAGACTGCGGGTTAAAGAAATACTGGCCAATCCTAGACCTGCCAAATACGATATCTTCCTGCGGCACATTGCATGTTCATGTATGCCTAATACCTTGGACACTGGTACTCAAGTCACAGCTGCCTCCATCGGCATATCGATCAAACAGGAAGACAAGTCTCACACACAATGGTTCTGGATTTGTAAAACTGCAATCAATCAAGATGGACAGCGCAATAATAATTTTAATATACCAAGCGTGTTTTATTTCTAATAGTCTCAGTAGAGAGAAATTTTATGATCTTCCTCTAGTACTTGTTTTTGCAATCAAAGGGATAGACTGAAAGAGAGAGAGAGATAGACAGATGGACAGAAAATAGATAGATGTAGATAGATAGAGAGAGAAAAGAGAGAGAGACAGAGAGAAAGAGAGAGAGAGAGAGAGAGAGAGAGAGAGAGAGAGAGAGAGAGAGAGAGAGAGAGAGAGAGAGAGAGAGAGAGAGAGAGAGAGAGAGAGATAAAGACATACAGGACAGAGAAAGATAAACCGGACAGAGAAAGAGACAAACAGGGAAAGGAAAGAGAGAGGGTGACAAAAACGGAGGACTAGGAGTAAAATTTACTACAATTTAGAATCAGAGCGGCTTTTGGAATGATGAAACGCTTTTTAACAATTTTTTTACCCTTTTTAGCAGAATTAATTTTAGGAAATTTGCTTTCCCTAAGGAGACAAATGCTTCCCTCTGTACCTCTTTCCTCCGTCTTCATTTTCAATCTAGAAGCTTTCTTCCACCTGCTTCGTTGGTCTTTGTCTTGGTTTGTTTTCACAATGTCTTTCATAATTTTCCAATTCTTTTCTAATCATTTCTCTTCAATTTTCGCGAAAGTATAATTATTTCATGCTCTGCTAAATTTTTTCTGTAAACGTTTCCTTTTTTCAGACCCGTTTTACTTTTCTCTGTGTAAATCCTAAGCATGTACATGTATTAAAAATTATTCTCCAGATTTCACCACTCCTGTCCTTATTTTCCTTATTGCTCCGAAGCATTTTCCAGAGACTCTAGTCTTAATGGACAAATGTCTAGAGTCTCTTACTTGGTTCTTGTTTTCACAGAACACGTTATAAAACGAGGAAGACTTGAAATTTGAAGTTAACAGCCTTAAATTTGTTACCAGAGGTAATTGTTTCCCATACTATCATAAGAGCTGACTTTGTGCACATTTATAGTCATTTGCAGCCACACTGTCTACCATCACATTGATCTAATCATTTCTTGTCTGGCCATCAAAGTCAAGCAGCATCCAGCATGGCTAGTACTTAGATGGGTGACTGCTTGGGAATACCATAGTGCTGTAGACTTCTTTTCCTTTTTTTTTCTTCCTTTTATCTTTCCATCTTTCTAAAGACTAAAAGTCGTACATGCAAACGTATCAAAAAATCCTGTATTCCTCTACAAGCATTTGTTTAGTTTGGCTCCAACTTCTCTACGGATGACATCAAATTTTAAATTCTTGTGCAATCATCTGCCCCTGAAGAACTTTCAGCTCATCACATTTTCTTACAGTTTTCATACGATACAATTTCAAAATAGATTACTTATAAAGAGTTATGAGTCTCACCACCAAAATACATGTATAATGTTCGAGCTAAAAGACAAAGAAAAAAGAATATAATCATAACAAGAGTAAACTACTCGAGGTTTAATAACAAAGGTATGCATATATTTCTTCTTCTCCCTCTCCACCATTTTAAATCCCGTAAGAATTTTTAGCACCATTATGATCTGCTTATAAATACATGTGAAAATCGCAAAAGATCATTTCCATTTGCACTTTGATTTTTCAAAATGTTGAGTATTTTTATGTAAGTAAGCATATTTATACTAAAGAGTTTTTTTTTATTCAGGAACTACTGAGGTGATAAGTGATCTTGAGGTTATACATTGTCTCTATTAAAAAGGAGAGAACAACAAAGCTTTCATTGACCAAAGCCTAAAAGCTTTTTGTAAAGTTGTTACGTGATTAGAATGAAGAGAACTGGAAGATAAAGAGAAACTTTAATTACTGTGAGATAATATGAGACTTGAATTTTGAGGCATTGCTTCACAAAACCTCTCCCTCTCATTAATATGATTTGATATTCCTAACAATATTATTCCCAATATGTCTTGTAAAGTTGCATAGTGTTTTTAAAACATCAGTAATTTAGAACTTTTAAAATTTCAATGAAAAAATTCTGATTAAGAAATGTAGAGAAAAAATGCGTAGCATTAGAATATGTAATTCAAATTCTGTGCTTAGTGGTATGAAATTTTCTGCAGTACGATAGAGATGAAAAAGATCACAAAACATTTCCTGTTGAATGATTGAAACGACAAAATTTTCGCAAACCTAATTGAGCCTTACTTGCATGTGGTGAAAATGCACAAAACAAGAATGTGGAAAGTAAGTGTAACCCGTTTCTATTGAATAAAACTTGATCTCACAGTGAAACAAAAAAGTTCTCATCACATACATGTGGTAATAATATACAAAGGCTTTTGCTTTTGGCATATGAGCAAAAGCTTAAAAGAATCATGAGGCTTCAATTAAGCGCACATAATAACTTATTTGACTACTTTTCAGTTTTCATCCTAGTCTGTATTATTTTAGTGTGAAATTAACAACAAAGTCCTCAGTTCCAATCATTGGTTGCTTCAGTCCACTGAACCGTTCCAGACATACTAGGAGTAGAACAGCTTGGCAAAGAGTGTGTCGTGAGTGTTCTGAAGAATATCTACCACTGGAAACTTGATGCCTGCCTGCTCAACTGTCTTCGCTTTATTCCTGAAATAGTTTTCAAATTCACAAATTTTTTAGGCTGTGAATTATGATCAACTTGTAGCAAAATTTTGAAATAATAATCATATCCTTCAAAAATAAAGTACACAAGTAAAAAAGAAAGGAAATGAAAACATAAGAAATAAAAAAAAATCATAGCTGCTAGAGGAATAGATGATGGCAACCTAATATTTACCTGGACACTAGCAATAGTACGAATTGAGATGTTTAACTCTTGGATAAGGTAAATCTTTCTCAAAAGCTGCCTTAAATAATGAATGGCAAGAATGTATTCTTTTCTATAATAATTTTAAGCCTTTTGCCTATTTGTATGCACTGTATTTTATTTTTTTTCCAAAAAAAAAAAGAAAGAAAATGAAAATGTAGGCGGCACAACCTTTCAATGACATCAGCACAAATTTCCTGAAGCTTCCATTGCAATTTCTGACCCTAAAAATCAAAAGAAAAAAATCAGTCTCAATTGATCATTCATCCCAGCATTTTTTTTTTTCGACCTAACCAAATAATCATAGAGTTCCTTGAAAGATTATTCAAAAGTTAGATCTATCGCATAAAAATGATTCAACTCCATCAAATAGACCAGAAATGAAATGACAAGTCCTATTACCCATCAAAACTCATGACATAAAAAAAGTAGTTGTATAAAAAGATTTAGCTAGATCAAGTTGTCCAGATGAAAAGGCATGTTACTGATTGACCAACAGAATCTCTGATAGAAGCTAAGGATCCTTAAGCCAAGGTTCTGCAACACAGACTCTAGAAATCTTTAGAAAGTAAAAAGGAAAAGAATCTGCTCCAAGTATATCAAAATCAGTAAACAAGTTTCATTTAGTAAGTCTTTGTGTGTAATCTGAACTGTAAATTGTCCAAGACCACAAAAATTTAATGAAACACCTCAACACACAGTGATCAAAATAATTCCGCTGGTCTGAAATGATCTTAATGTCTTCTTGATTTAAGATGACCCCTGAACACAACACTTGCCTGATCTTTAGTGCCATTGTGTCTTACATAATCCCTGAAGTTAAAATGACCTGAGATAAGATCAATCTCTATATTATGAATTTGAGATGTTTTTACTAAAACAAGAATTGTAACAAAGCCTTGGCAACATAAAGACATGTATAAATTTTGTAAAGTATTGCAACACATGGAACATTTACAGCAGCCAAGATTAATAGGACTTTCACTCCTGAATGATACATTAGGAGAACATCCTACTTTCTAGCCCAGACATCCGCTTCTTTCAGCCCTAGATTTTAATTTGGACTAACCAAACTCTGCAAAAAAAGAGAGTTAGTTCCTGAAACTCTGGATAAGAAGGATTTTTAAAGTTGGGTTGGCTTTTGTTTTTTTGCTTCAAATTATTGGTTTCCTATACAGCCTTAGTTTAATGCCTGACAATTGCTTGTAATATCCTAGACTGACCTCCATCGCCCCCAAGACGTCCAGCCTGACAGCAGTGGCAACCAGAGTCCTGACTATACCAAACACGAAGGAGGAAATTGTGTCCTCAAGCCCGAGGCCCAGACCACCCATGATGGCGCCGTGAAGAACTGCATGATGACAGTGTGGAAGCTCGGTACTAATGCCGGTCATACCTTGCCTCTCTAAGCTAGGAAATGTGTGCAGTGATGCCTCCAATAAGGATCTTCCCTGAAACAGCAATGACATGGAAAAAAAAATATCTAATAATTTTAAAAAGTTTGATAGCACAAATCATGCAGTGACGGATTAATGCATGAGAATTTAAGTTTGGAAGAGCCAGTCACTGAGGGTAATTAGTTTGCTCAGTGGTTTCAGCTAGAATAAAAACTATTTTATGGACAACTGCTGGGACACTATAATTTTTTCCTGGATATGAGACTCATGAGAGAAAAATTCTACCCATAAATTTTAAGTCTCTGGACGTATGCTAAAAGAATGTATAGAAATTAAAATGAAATTTCATGATAAGCCAAAAGAATGCATAGAAAGTAAAATGAAATTTCATGATAAACCAAAAGAATGCATAGAAAGTAAAATGAAATTTCATGATAAGCAAATAGAATGTGTAGAAAGTAAAATGAAATTTCATGAAATAGAAGGAAACGCACCGTTTCCAATTGCCCAGAAACAATGGACTCTTTTTTGCCCTTTTCTAATCTTCCATCATAGTTAACATGCATCATATGTGAATAAAAACATTAATATACATGCTGCTTACTTATATCATTGCATTTAGTATAAATGCTCTGAAACAATTTTGAGGTGCAAAAAAAAATTTTTTATTTTTTTAAATTGACTACGATGACTTGAAACATTTGACATGAGGTCATCAATGGCATTATATCAATCTATTACCTTATTAACCAGATCTCTTACCTGCCGTGTGCTTGACCTTCTGGCAATATGGTTTGACGAGCAGGCCTCATACAGCTTGTCAAGCTGAACAAGAGATTGAATTGAAACAGACAGCACATCGTCTCTTGCCTTTGTTTCATTTCCTATCTCAGAGCTGCCTGTGCTTTGTCCATTTGACTCATGTTTGACCTGTGCTTGAAGCTCCCCCAAAACGTTCTGATGTTGGTCACATTTCGTTGAGTTACGTACAGTAACAACGTTGTGGGCTGCTCGAACAAATGGCAAACTCAAAGATCCTGTTAGGAAGATTGTAAAAAAAATTTTGACAAAATGCACTTCCAGCCAAGCACATATAAATGAAGAGCTACACAAGAAAATATTTATAATTGATTGCTTCACTCACAATTAAAAAAAAAATGCAACAACCCTCATTTAAATTCTGGATCTTACTGAAACTTTTGTCCCTTTCATATGTTACGTCTTGTCTATTCTCTCTTCAGATATCCTTTCATGTGGACCTTCCATAAGAAATTAAAGAGGATTCTGGCTGAAACAAAAAGGCATTATATGCTCAGTATACCCTCTAATATAATACACTGCATATTGGTTGGTGTTTCAAGTGTATGGTGTGTGGGTGAGATGATAAAAAGATTTAGGGAGAGAAAATTTACATTTCCATTTGCACTGAAAAATAAACCTCTTGAAGTAAGACACTCAATCTCCATCAAAATAATCTGAATTTGCAAAGCAAAAAGTCTGTAAAAAAATTATTAGTGCTAAGAAGTTGAGATTCTTTAAATTACATTGCTGTGTCTTGTCAATTCCAATCCGTCTGCCCCAGAACACTTTTAAATCACTTCTTAATGACAATTACTAAAGTTTGGACACCAAGTACTAGCCCATGTAATGAATGGGATATGTAACAAGTTACCCACAATAAATTAAATAAGTTATTAATAACTCTGAAAACTTCATAGCTGTTTGAAAATAGACATGAAGAACTTCATCAATCCTTGAAATTTTTTATATCCCATTTAAAAAGTAAATTGAGTCCCAGACTTGATCTGAGCGTAGGGGAACCAGGAGTAGGGTCCTGATTTTTCTTGGCATACGACATTGTGAGGGAGTTTACCATTACTTTCCTCGCCAATTTTACTTTCGACGAGTCTAAAGAAACCTGGCTATCCATTTAGCGCTAGGTGGACACAGAAGAGTTGAAAAGCTTTTAGACTCGGACTGTGATTCGAACTCGGTACCTCTGGATTGGTAGTCAAAAGATACCCTACTTACAGGAGTGAAAAATCTATTTTAATAGTGAAAGGGGAAAAGAGTGTTTAGGGTGCCTCCATGACTATACATAGTTTGTCCTTCAATGACAGAGTAAGTATTGCAATAATCATCAACATTGTTTGAACATAGAAAAAAACCTGAATTTTCAATGATGCAGATGAGGGCATGCAGCAGGACCTCTGGGTCTGAAATGAGATGATATAAAACATCCATGATATAAAAAAAATCTATGATATAAAACATCCATGATATAAAAAAATATATGATATAAAACATCCATGATAGTGCAAAGAGCCAATATGTTGATAAAATCTCATCAAGTAGGGCTTTAAACCATAGAAAAGGCTATATTACTATTTGTGTCTATCAATATAAAATTATCGACCAGTGAAGATAAATTAAAAAAAAGCCCACATTCCACTCCACATGATGAACAAAAAAAGTAATCCAGTTGCAGTTTATATAAGACATTTTAAAAAAATTCAATTTGAAGTCAATGTCTATTTTTATTTTTTAAGTTTTCAGGAAATATGAGTTACTATTTAAAAAAAACCCTCTGAAAAAAAAAGCTAGAAATTATTTTTCTTTGATTTGTGACATTGTTAATTGCCTGTGATGATGAAACTTCTCATGTGTATGAATACTTCAGATTTACAGACGTATACAAACAAGTTGAGCGGAACTGTTTCCATAAGGCCTTAGATAAACCCTCAACAAAGGAATGGGCTTGTTTGTATTTGTGAATGAAATATGGACCTCCTCATTTAAAGAGCCCCTAAATCTTTGGAGATGCATGTAATTGATTGTAAAAGTAAAGTGAACCAAAAGCAATGTATTTGTTTTAGAGAAAAACATCTGGTGCTAATGGTCAATGAAAAAATACGTGTCATTCCAAGAAATTCAAAAAGGGAATATAGTAGACCTTTTTTTTCCATAATTTTTCTCATTAAAGGTCCAATACGTACATATAATATATATAAAAGAGACTTAAGGCAATTCAAAGTAAATCAAATTCATATAAGGGAGGCATCTCAGAATATAACAACATTGCATTTTCTTATGACTCTATTCAAAGGTTGCCCAACTGTAAAAAGCCCTCAATTCACATTGTGATGATATGTATGTCTGTATGTGAGTGCATTACCCATCTTCTTTCTTGAGACCGCATACTGTTGAGCATATGCTTCCAGCCCCAAGCTATGTGAGAAGCCACCAATTGGAAATGCTGAAAGGAGAATTAAATCACAATAAAACTATCTTGGATAGTTCCCTTTTGCTAACAAAGAGCGGCTAGAGCCTAGATAGTAGTTTAGTACATTTTAAAGTTGTTTAACTTAGCTTTGCATAAATAACAATCAAGAAGTTGTTTAGCTGGGATTGAGCAGAAATAATAAATTTTTCCAACTGAATCATTTATAAGCCTTTTTTAAAATGTAAATTCATGTGTCACAAGTTTATAGCGTTTTGGCACACCTCTTAAATGAGTGGCTCACATTTTTAATAAATTGCACTTAACTTTTACATTTCTTCACATAAGAAATATTCAAGCATCATAGTTTCACTGTAAACATCTAAATGCAATTCATAAAGTCTACACTATCTTGTAATCTGAAGGCTTAAATCTTTCTTTAAAATTAGTAGTAGGGCCAACTGCAGTAAATTGTCATTGTAGAAAATAGAGCATTAAAATTTTGGTTTGCTCGTTTCCATTTATTGTACATCTATGGCTTATTCTTATCGATGTGTTGGATAGTGTTATTAACATAGCAACAGATATTACCGTGAGACACTTATAGTATTAAAAAAGTGAAATAAAAAATTAATAAAGAAATTGTTTTTTTTTAAAACATGATCAGGCTTTTTATTGTTTAAAAATAAAAATCTGAGGGTATGGGTTTGTTTTTCTTCAAAGAGTTAATATTAGAATATAAATTCCTCAGGCTCTTTTACATACCACTGTCTGTGAGTTGAAGAAGGGCAAAAAGTTTCTTTTGGTCCATTTATGTTCACATTTAAAAGATTCTCAAACTTGCCTTCACTGCAGAAAAAAATTTGACAAATACGTTTAAATCGAAATATTTAACAAGACTGCATTATAGTACTCTTTTAAAAGAAAATTATCTGTGAAATAATGCATGGAAACGAAAACTAGTATAGTTTTTACTTTCGAAGCTAATGTAAACATTCAAATCTATAAATCCTTTTAATTAATAAACATGCATCATGCCATCTGTATAACTTTCTCCTCTGCTGATTGTCCTGAATTTTACTGGTGAATATAAAAAGAATGCAAATCTTTCTCTCGTTGCTATAAACTTCTAGACCTAGATCTAGATGTAGGCTGGTATCGTAAGGGTCATAAACATTAATTACGTTAACAGTTTATTATGCAGATGATTCTCTTTGGTATTGTCTATTGATGTCAAATCGTAAATATTCTAGATCTAGGATCAAGATCTTTTATATCTAATAAAGAGAGGAGGAAAAACAATTCAAGGACAAACATCTATGTGCAGAAGTGAAAGTGTAGTAAAAGAATCGTGATTTCGCGTTCGTGTCAATTTACTATAATTATATATCAATATGTAGATAGAGCTTACACCTCCATTTACGCATCAAGTATTAACCTTTAGAGAAAACGGACAAAATAATTATTCTGCTATCGAACAGGTGAAGTAAGTAAAGAATTGGGCTGCCAACGATTGCAAAATATATGATTGATAAAACAAAAATAAAATTGTATGCACAAAAAAATTGAAAGTTAAAAAAAAGATGTGAAATCATTTTTTCTTAGTAGGGTACTTTCTATTATGGCATAAAGTTTTGGGATATTGGATAGTAACCAGACAATTAATCTTGATCTTTAGTTCTGAAGTCTTTAAAGCTATAGTGAATATAAACTTCCGGTTTATCTTAGGGCTAAGGCGTAGACCTGAAATCTCTAATAATAGATCTAGACTCCAGGTTAGATCTAGATACTATAACATTTTATGAAATTTAGATCTCGATCAAATCCAGATCTATGAAGCAAATTGCGATTAGTGATATAGAAGCGGCCAGTATAATCTAGTTTTAAATACTGCACAGATTTAACATGAATCAAATTTAGGTTTAATCTAAATTTGAAGTAGATCTAGATCTAATCAAGGCCTATTCTACTTGCAAGCTCATTTACCTTTACTAGGCTCAAGTCAGTGTGTCCCCTTTAAAACTCGGCCACAAGAGGTTAACGTCTGAATTTTAAAAGCCTCTGTCACTTTCTCTCAAAACTCGGGTAGATCATGTAAAATCTTGCGAAGTGAAAGTCTATAAATCGGGTCGCACTTACAAATACAATTCACTGATTCTGAAGATAATTAGTATTTGAATTGAACAACCAATAGCCGAAATCTGCTGCATAAGTACAATGACAATTTTTAGTGTCTATATTATTAACAAGGCAGGTAGTTTGATTTACCACTATGATGCCCCTAATACCACTAGACCTGCTGTTGAAAAAACCTTCAGTTACCCTTTAGAGCTTGTTCTGAAAGTTTTTGATGAAAAAGTCACAGTTGCATTTGGTGAGCGTGATGGCATTAAAGGTGAGAAATGGTTTAAGTCATTGACCCTATTGACTTTAATAGAAGAAAAAAAAAATGTTTTCCTTGTACTTTTGCCATTTGTTATAAAGTTTTAAAATAATGTTTATAAATTGCTCTCAAATGGAGTCACAGGTTGATAATTTCAGACATAGCTGAGCATCATCCCGATCTCAAGATGCCAATAATATTATTTATTTCTCATGCCTTGATGAAATTGAAAATGTAGGAATTTTAAATTCTCACCTCTCTGTCAGTTTATCATGTACTTAGCAGTAGTTAGCCTGCTGTGTATTTATATTTTTCTTGGTAGATTTAGCCTTGAGACAAGATTTATGAAAATCATTTACACTACATGAATACCCCTGTTTTATTCTTCTTTGTATTTGTATGAATCTATCACTCAACTTTAACTTTAGGCAAAAAAACACAGATTTTTTTCTAGTGTTTTTTTTTTTTTTACATCTTTCCAGATCTCAAAATCATCCACTAGAGTTTGTTTAGCTAGGATTATTAAAAAAAAAAAAGTCTTCCATATATCATGAAAAGTGACTTGAAATAGAATGGTAAATAAGAACAAAGAAAATGTATTACCCTTTTTGTGTTCAGAGATATTAACTTGTGATGCTTACAGTTTTTATTCTTTTTTTTTTAATTTTTCCCCCTTGTCCAAGAAACAAAGAAATAGTAAAAACCCTTTCGTCATAAGGCAAAGCAATTCAGAATCCCCAATTTATCCCATGTTTTTAAGCTTACTTAAGGATTGTAGTAAAAAAGAGACTCAAAACAAACTAACTATTGCACATGTAGTAGTGAGATATTTTTTCCCACTATGTGGGATTATTCCACTTCTGGTAAGGCCAAAACTAAAGCAGTGCCATTTAATGATAAAGTACTGCTGAAATGTCTTATTTTTGTTGATGCTCTATGGTTATCGTTTGTGAATCCTGAGATGCCTTATTTTTGGTGATGCTTTATCATTATGGTTTGTGAATCAGTCATGATAAAAAAAAACCTTGAACAGAGAGCCAAGAAAAAGTGTATTCCTCAATTTAGACTTAAACAGCTTTTTTCTTTCTCTCTCAGTTTCTTATTTTTTTAACCTTTAGGTGAAAACATGAATCCTTTTATTACATCTACAACTACTACTGGTACTACAAGTACTTCTACTACTTGAACCATACTTGCTATTTGTATGTGTACAGCTGCTGCTACTGCTGCTTTGATCTTCTTATCTAGCAAATATGGTAATATAAACATCAATAGTTATTTCTTCTCATTTTTTTATGTTATAAAAGCTCTCTTCACAGTTCAAATTGTTTTTCTGTTATATTTTAGTGGGCCATGCTGTTCTTGGAATAAATGGAATCCCTGCAGATGGGCGTTTCCTGAGGGACAAGCGTGAAATTCTTGAGGTCCTCTCATCAGAAAAGAACTATCCAATAAATATCAAGTTTGGTCGACCTCCACTTTCAATCAACGAAAGAATTATGTTGGCCAGTATGCTTCACTCGTGAGTAAATCATGTATTATAATTTTGTAAATATTTGACACACACATATAGAGCTGAAAAAATTGAATGATCGTTGCATCATTAAAAATTTCAATTATTGCTATTCTGGATTAGGAATTGGAGATATGCACATTTATCCCAGGATATGTAGTTTTCCTTATATTGATGCTGTAAACTTTTCTGGTTTGTCTTTTTTTTTGTCGGTTATTTTATTTTGTATTTTTTTTTTTACAAAATGAAAATTTCACTCTTTATTTACTACCACTTTCTGTCTATTTGTTTCTGTTTTTAGTTTTTCCCGCCAGAAACTTAAGTTCTATTTGTGTCCTTTAGTGTGAGGACTGTCTTTAATTTCCCTGTCCTGAATAAGGGTTGTAAATTAAGTCTTGATATAATGTGGGACAGCCTGGAAAAAACTTTATTTTTTTGGTGCTCCCTCATCTTCAGGGTTGGCCTTTATTTTTGATTGCCCAATCATGGAAACATGATAAATATGCAACGTGTAGTGTAATATTAGTGTGAATTTCTCAACTATTGTTTACCTTATTTTCTACTGCCTGTTTTTCATTTTCTGCTCTTCCAGCTCAGTTGTCCAACATTTTAAAAATAAATCTTCTTAGTATTTTGATGAAGACTTTACTATTAGAGAAATACATTTGTGGCCTTGGTGCTGGAGGCTATATGTTCTTTTATTCTTAATTCCTAAAACTGTGGTAAATAACTGTGTTCTTCTATTTTCATCTTGATTTAAGCTTCATTTTTCTTTGAAGAAGTTAATATTTATGATTTAGTTTTGCTTTCTAAATCCATCAGCCTGTTTGCCATTGGTTCTCAACTGTCTCCTGAGCCACATTCCTCTGGAATTCGCACGATGGAGACAGACACATTTAAACTTCACTGTCATCAAACAATGACGGGTAGGATCTTCGGTTTTTAATTTTATGCTTTACCATTTTTGTATTACTTATCCTCTAGACATTTTAGAGAATTCCATTTGCCTCAAGTGATGATTGTTAGTAAAGCTCTTTGTTAAAAGGAAGACTGAGGAAAACACTGAAAATTTTTTTACTATTTTGTGGATTACAATTTTTGTTGTTTCAGTGATCAATATTGATATTATCATAGACATTTTCTACAAATGTGCATTTCATGTTACGATTTTGATCAAAAGATTTGTAAATTAATTATGAAATGATAATGACATGCTTTTAAAACAAGGAACTTATTTTTTGTTGTTGTATATATTTGAAATAATTGTTCCAGGGACTTAATGATTCATAAAAGTGCATTGTTCTTATGGCTGAATTAAGTAACAAAGTATTCAAAGACCTTTAGGATTATTAGTAGAGAAGTCTTTATATTTGTTTTGGGGACACATTGTTTGTAAATAATGATTATAAATAATATTTATAAAATAATGTTTTATAAATGAATTCTCTAGGTGTAAAGTTCGTGATTATCACAGACCCAAAACAAGGCCATGTGGACGCAATATTGAGAAAAATGTATGAAGCTTATGCTGACTTTGCCTTGAAAAATCCCTTCTACTCCCTGGACATGCCCATCAGGTTGGTATCAGTCGATGGCTTGTTTAGAGGATATATCTGATATGGAGCTTGTGCTGAGAGGGATATAGGAGGGGTTATTGAAGTTGTTTTTTATATAAATATATTTATATAAATGTTTTTTGTTTTTTTTTTAATGAAGGTGAATTTTTACCACAATTATTAAATCAGCACTGGCTGTTTGGTTTAGACCCTTGTGCAGGCTTTTTGTGGGTAGCTTAAGTCATGTGAAAATGAGTGCGGGTATCTGAAGCGTCATCTCCACCATTTCAGTTTTATTAGCAAGGAAAAGACTGAAGCTAGCTTGCAGTGTATTTGCTATATAAGACAACCAATCGATCAATTACAACTACAGCAATTATTGATCTGAAGGATAAATGTATAGCATGGAATCTTGTCTTTTTTTTTGTATTTTCTGGAGCTCTCTCTGTAAATTTTTTTCCATTTCCTCAGGTGTAAAAAAAAGTTAGCACATTGTTAAAATGTTAAAATCACTGGCCAAAGATGGATGGTTTGTCTATGTCCTTTGATATATATATATATATATATATACCTCCAATGTGCCGATGATGTAAATACAAAGAAATTATGGAAGTCTAATATGAACCTCAGACAAAAGAATGTTTGAATGATTTTTAAAAAGTTTTTACATCCTCAAATGTGGATAAAAATAACAGTTTCAAGGTCTATCTTCATCTCCACGTAGCATAACTTGTAAATCATGAGTAAAGATGTTAATTTTACATTTCAAGGAGAGAAAACAAGAGTTGGGCAGACACAGCCAGAATTCAGGATAGTGCACTGCTAAAAAGGAGACACGCCGCTCCTGGGGTATTATGAAGTTATTCAAAACCTATCTTACAGCTTATTAGTTCAGCTTTTTAGATCTGTGTTCAGGATTACAAGTCCTAATTGTAGATAATGTTAATTTTAAATAAAAAGCGGCAAAAATCTGATAATTGAGGCATTACAGCAAGTTTATCAGTTCAAAACTGTCCCACTCCTTCCTTTTAAGCAGAGTGGTTATGCACCTGGATCATGACGTATTTAAAAAAAAATGCGGATGTTATCACCACTCACAATAATATAGGCATGGATTTCAGTTTAGCTTTTGAGGAGGGACAGGGTTTTTCATTAATTAGGACAAGATAATCCGTCTTTTTTCTCTGGTTGAAAAAAGTTGTAAATTTGGTGTTCCTGCTGTTGTTATGTTATCCAGTTAGATCTACTGCCGAACTCATCAATTTATAATTCACTGTAGCAGGGCATGGGATAGATGTTCCGAATAGGACTTGAATATCTTGCCAGAGAATTAAACAAGATATATGTGAAGTTCAGAAAATTATGTTTTAACATGTCATGTTACTATCCACAGAGCTGAGTTGTTTGACAATAGTCTACAAAGTGTGATAGAGCAGGCAGACAAGTATGGGATCAGCAGCATCTGAGTTTGATAGGGCAGCAGACAAGTATGGGATCAGCAATACCTGGGTGTGATAGAGCAGGCAGACAAATATGCGATCAGCGACACCTGAGTGTGATAGAGCAGGCAGCCAAGTATGGGATCATCAGCATCTGAGTTTGATAGGGCAGCAGACAAGTATGGGATCAGCAATACCTGGGTGTGATAGAGCAGGCAGACAAATATGCGATCAGCGACACCTGAGTGTGATAGAGCAGGGAAAGTGTGGGATCAACAACATCTGAGTGTGACAGAGCAGGGAAAGTATGGGATCAGCAACATCTGAGTGTGATAGAGCAGCCAGACAAGTATGGGATCAGCAACATTTGAGTGGGATAGAGCAGGGAAAGTATGGGATAAACAGCATGTGAGTGTGATAGAGCAGGGAAAGTATGGGATAAACAACATCTGAGTGTGACAGAGCAGGGAAAGTATGGGATCAGCAACATCTGAGTGTGATAGAGCAGCCAGAAAAGTATGGGATCAGCAACATTTGAGTGGGATAGAGCAGGCAGACAAGTATGGGATCAGCAACATCTGAGTATGATAGAGCAGCCAGACAAGTATGGGATCAGCAACATTTGAGTGGGATAGAGCAGGCAGACAAGTATGGGATCAGCAACATCTGAGTGTGATAGAGCAGCCAGACAAGTATGGGATCAGCAACATTTGAGTGGGATAGAGCAGGGAAAGTATGGGATAAATAGTATGTGAGTGTGATAGAGCAGGGAAAGTATGGGATAAACAACATCTGAGTGTGATAGAAAAGGGAAAGTCTGGGATAAACAGCATGTGAGTGTGATAGAGCAGGGAAAGTATGGGATAAACAACATCTGAGTGTGACAGAGCAGGGAAAGTATGGGATCAGCAACATCTGAGTATGATAGAGCAGCCAGACAAGTATGGGATCAGCAACATTTGAGTGGGATAGAGCAGGCAGACAAATATGGGATCAGTGACGTGAGTGTGATAGAGCAGCCAGACAAGTATGGGATCAGCAACATTTGAGTGGGATAGAGCAGGCAGACAAATATGGGATCAGCAACATGTTAGTGTGATAAAGCAGGCAGACAAGGATGGGATCGACAACATCTGAGTGGGATGGTGAAACTGGAACACTGAAGACAAAATGAAAATGCTGAAATGGCTTGAACTAAATTTGCTTATTTTCTTATGTAGTAAAACTTATAGTATCTGAGTTTGATTTTTTTTTATCTTTTTTTTGTTTTGTTTTCATCAGCTTAGTCTCTGCAGCTTTCTTAGTTTAATGGAATGGTTGTTATTTGAAAACCCAATGAGATTGCACAAGGAAACTCCTATTTATGGTCATGTATGTAATAAGTTAATGAGGATCATGTTCAGTACTGTTGATAAGATTTTATCAATACAATTTTATTACCATTGTTGTCCTTATATCTGAGTAATCTCAGATCACTTTTTTTCGTAGTATTCTGAACTTTTTAAATCAGTCACATAAGATTATATCTTGAATAATCTTAAGTATGCCTGTCACAGTGATTCTAAGTTAGTCTATATCTCAATTTTGATTAGATATTGTGGAGTTGCCCACTGTCAGACACCAGTTTCAAAAGCAAATAAGCAAAAATCTATATTAAAAAAAAGAAGAGATTATGAAATTGTTTTACAGCCATCACTAGTCATTGCATTTGAATATCAAGGTTATGCATGTTTGAGAGACAAATATAGAATTAAAGGAAAGGGTGTAGTGCAAGTGTGAGTGATCTGTATGCATGTGTGAGTGATCTGTATGCATGTGTGAGTGATCTGTATGCATGTGTGAGTGATCTGTATGCATGTGTGAGTGATCTGTATGCATGTGTGAGTGATCTGTATGCATGTGTGAGTGATCTGTATGCATGTGTGAGTGATCTGTATGCATGTGCGTTAAACATATTGACTTCCACTTGTACTTCAAAGTAAGTCATGATTGAGAAATGTGCTTAAATTTGATTAATGTACTTTATTTTTCTTTCTTTTCACACTTTTTACTTCAAGAAAAGTTGGGGAAAAACTAGCAAAATAGATTAAGAGATGTGCAGTTTTCCTATTTTGTGGATGTATTTATGAAGTTATTTTATTTGGTATTTTGCTTTCTGCATTCATATTACATGTACTTTCTTTCATATGTGCTCATAAAATACAGTGGAAATCTCATAATTCGAATTGTGTGGGAATGGATTAAATCTTCGAATAAAGAGTATTTGAATTACAAAAATTGGTATAACAGAGTCTAAGACTCATTGAGTGAGTGTGTCCTGAGCCTGCAACGAGCACCCCTCCCCTTCCCCCGTCCCACGTTGCTATAAGTATCAGTACAGAGTTTCTACTGGCACTTATTTGTTAATGCTCCTGCTCCCTTCCTGATTTGTTAGCGCACTGATCAGCCTTTCTTGGGCAGTGATTGGCATTGCTTGCTGCTTGAGAGATGCATGTGGCACTTTAGTGATGCCTTATGACTATGAGGTGGTATCGACTTTGAATTAAGAGAATCGAATCCGAAGTACTTCGAAATACAAGTCCGATTCTAACAAAGCCAAAGAGAAAAAAACAACCTATCATCTTGCAAAATTCGGCTTATGAGAAATTCGAATAATCAGACTTCGTTTTTTTTGAGGTTTCCACTGTATGTGAATGAAAGAAAAAAAAAATAAATTATTACAAATCTTATGTTAAGGGCTTGTGTCTTTGGTGTTGTGATTGTATTACATGTAATATCTGTCAGCAGTTGCCAGTTTTCAGATTCTCCCAGAGGGAAAAGGTAGAGTTATACAAACACACAAACGCACATTCACATATATTGGGGGAGGAAGGGGGAGGAGTGGGATTGAGAGAAAGAGTGTGTGCTAGCGGAGAAAAGGGACAGCTAAGTTGAAACGGGCACCCAATTTACACTTGATAACTTGAAGAAAAGAAAATAATCTATATACTTTATTATTCTACATGTAAACATTTGGCCTCATTTTGACTTTGTCAGAAACCAGGAACAGAAAAGATGTAGAAAGCTACTCCAACTTGAGATCAATTTCTGTTCTTCATTTTTTTTTTTAATAAAAGGAAAAGACATATTGAATTCTAATACATGTAATTGTATGTGTATATATTGTAATTTTTTTTTATTGTGCAATAGCCTGTCATTTTCAACCTCAAAATTTGCCACTGAAACATGCAAAAATTGCCACAAAATTTGCCATCGTTTTTTGCCACTCATGTATGACAGATTATTTTCTCAACTTATATAAAGCCACTCTCTGACATTTGATACACAAAATACACTTGCGCGTATATAGCTTCAGAAAAATAAAAGTCAATTTTAATAGTGTTGTAACAGTAATTGCCTTCATTAAAAATGTAAACCTTAAAAGCTCTATAATCACACAATTCATACTTTTACAATATTTGCAAATTGAAATAATATGGAACAGCAGGTGTTTTCAAAAGACAGGCCATCGCCTGGCCGATAAACTTGACTTGAATGAAAGCGCAAGCACTAGGTGAAACACTATCAGTGCATCTGTAAGGATTTCACAACATGGTTTTGAGTTGGGTCTACCGGGCTCCTCTCATGTGTCAGTCTCATGGAGTGTCATCTAGCATTATCTAGGAGACTGGAAGAGATGCTTCTCTAGTTTGCTATTTTATATACATGGATATGAAAATTAATCAAGATGGAGGAAACCCCCCTTGGGTTTAATGTACATTCAACATCTATTCATACAGAGAGGGCAATTCAACAGGAGCAACCCCCCCCTTGGGTTTAATGTACATTCAACATCTATTCATACAGAGAGGGCAGTTCAACAGGAGCAACCCCCCCCCCCCCCTTGGGTTTAATGTACATTCAACATCTATGTCATACTAGAGAGGGCAGTTCAACAGGAGCAACCCCCCCCGCTTGGGTTTAATGTACATTCAACATCTATTCATACAGAGAGGGCAGTTCAACAGGAGCAACCCCCCCCCCCCCCCCCCCCCCTTGGGTTTAATGTACATTCAACATCTATTCATACAGAGAGGGCAGTTCAACAGGAGCAACCCCCCCCCCCCCCCCCCCCCTTGGGTTTAATGTACATTCAACATCTATTCATACAGAGAGGGCAGTTCAACAGGAGCAACCCCCCCCCCCCGCTTGGGTTTAATGTACATTCAACATCTATTCATACAGAGAGGGCAGTTCAACAGGAGCAACCCCCCCCCCCCCCCCCCCCCTTGGGTTTAATGTACATTCAACATCTATTCATACAGAGAGGGCAGTTCAACAGGAGCAACCCCCCCCCCCCCCCCCCCCTTGGGTTTAATGTACATTCAACATCTATTCATACAGAGAGGGCAGTTCAACAGGAGCAACCCCCCCCCCCCCCCCCCCCCCCTCGGGTTTAATGTACATTCAACATCTATTCATACAGAGAGGGCAGTTCAACAGGAGCAAACCCCCCCCCCTTTGGGTTTAATGTACATTCAACATCTATTCATACAGAGAGGACAGTTCAACAGGAGCAACCCCCCCCTCGGGTTTAATGTACATTCAACATCTATTCATACAGAGAGGACAGTTCAACAGGAGCAACCCCCCCCTCGGGTTTAATGTACATTCAACATCTATTCATACAGAGAGGGCAGTTCAACAGGAGCAACCCCCCCCCCCCCCTCGGGTTTAATGTACATTCAACATCTATTCATACAGAGAGGGCAGTTCAACAGGAGCAACCCCCCCCCCCCCCTTGGGTTTAATGTACATTCAACATCTATTCATACAGAGAGGGCAGTTCAACAGGAGCAACCCCCCTTGGGTTTAATGTACATTCAACATCTATTCATACAGAGAGGCCAGTTCAACAGGAGCAACCCCCCCCCCCCCGCTTGGGTTTAATGTACATTCAACATCTATTCATACAGAGAGGGCAGTTCAACAGGAGCAACCCCCCCCCCCCCTTGGGTTTAATGTACATTCAACATCTATTCATACAGAGAGGGCAGTTCAACAGGAGCAACCCCCCTCCCCCTTGGGTTTAATGTACATTCAACATCTATTCATACAGAGAGGACAGTTCAACAGGAGCAACCCCCCCCTCGGGTTTAATGTACATTCAACATCTATTCATACAGAGAGGGCAGTTCAACAGGAGCAAACCCCCCCCCCCCTTTGGGTTTAATGTACATTCAACATCTATTCATACAGAGAGGACAGTTCAACATGGAGCAACCCCCTCAAGGGTTTAATGTACATTCACTACATGCTGTATTCATACAGAGAGGACAGTTCAACTCCCAGGAGATACCCCCCCCCCCCTCGGGTTTAATGTACATTCAACATCTATTCATACAGAGAGGGCAGTTCAACAGGAGCAACCCCCCCCCCCTCGGGTTTAATGTACATTCACTACATGCTGTATTCATACAGAGAGGGCAGTTCAACAGGAGCAACCCCCCCTCGGGTTTAATGTACATTCAACATCTATTCATACAGAGAGGACAGTTCAACAGGAGAACCCCCCCCCCCCCTCGGGTTTAATGTACATTCAACATCTATTCATACAGAGAGGGCAGTTCAACAGGAGCAACCCCCCCCTTGGGTTTAATGTACATTCAACATCTATTCATACAGAGAGGGCAATTCAACAGGAGCAACCACAAAATGATCTAAATTGAAAAGAGTTTGTTTAAACAACATGCGTGTAGCTACATGTAATTGAAAAGAGTTTGTTTAAACAACATGCGTGTAGCTACATGTAATTGAAAAGAGTTTGTTTAAACAACATGCGTGTAGCTACATGTAATTGGGATGTGGAAGAATGTCATACTAAAGGTGCACTTTTCACGGCAAGATAACTAGGTACAACATGCAGTTTTCCCTGCAAGATATCTAGGTACTTCACTACATGCTGTATTTTTGTTCAACTCCCGCCCACGATGGTGAACTTGGGTCTCGTGTTTTTAACTTTTTAGCTGAGCCTGTAGCAGAGTGAGCAGACCATCTGGCTGCAGGCGTCACAGACTCTGTTGTCAGTTGTGTCAGGTGCGGTGTCTCATTACTCATGGTATAATGCAGCGTGCGTAACGCAGGTCTCCATGATGGTCTGCGGCTTGGCGACATCTGTTTCTCGATCTGCGATGTTCCCAATAATTTAATATAGAACTAAGCGTGCGTTCATATCGATGTCAGTACCGAGACAGAGAGAGAGAGAGAGGCTGGGTTAGGGAGATGGATAAGATGAATGAATGATTTTCTTATTTTTGTCTTTTTAACGCTTCCTTTAAAAAAAAAAAATTTTTAAAATGTATCCATATACAATACACACACACACAAACATATATATATATATATATATATATATATATATATATATATATATATATATATATATATATATATATGTAGATATAAAGAGATAGATTTTTATCTGTCCGAAGCTGTCTGAAAGAATAGTAACTAAGTAAGGTGTTTCACCGCTCTTGTTGCAGGTATTGATGAATCCTGCCCCCGCCCCACAAGGTATTAGCTTAGGTCAAGGGCATCAGGCTAGGATTACTAGAGCACTGTGACAGTTGCTGGAGCTCGAGCTGTGGTGATGATGGGTTGATCACACAGACACTACACAGCAGATTTATGAAACTCGCGTGAAATTTAGGACCTGAAAGGGAAATATTACTGACCTGTCAACTTAATCATCCGAGTCCTTCCAAATCCTCGGCTCCAAGGCGAATAGATTGTAGGTTGTACAAAACCATGAGACAAAACAATTGTACAAGTCCGTCTTACTTGTGACCAGCGATGCTAGTTGACCAGTAACATAACAGATAAAATGATATGCTTTTAGCATGATTTATATTAACCCTCCTCTTGGTTTTTCTTCAAATATTTATGTTTCTGTTTTACAATTTCTCTTCCCCCTCTCCCCCACCTCTTTTTGAAGTTTCTCTCTCTCTCTCTCTCTCTCTCTCTCTCTCTCTCTCTCTCTCTCTCTCTCTCTCTCTCTCTCTCTCTCTCTCTCTCTCTCTCTCTCTCTCTCTCTCTCCAACTTGTTCCATACTATTTGCACA